>VZUI01051546.1:0-20812 GCA_013401135.1 Cettia cetti
TGTCCCAGCAGCTGTGTTTCCCTGTGGGGGTTTTAGGGCTCCCACTCTGTGGTCCCAGCAGCTGTGTTTCCCTGTGGGTGGGTTTAGGGCTCTCTCTGTGCTCCCAGCCATGTCCCAGCTGTGTTTCCCTGTGGGTGGGTTTAGGGCTCTCTCTCTGTGCTCCCAGCCGTGTCCCAGCTGTGTTTCCTGTCCCAGAGCCGCAGATGGCCCCGGCGGGAGCCTCGGCGCTGAGCGTGTCGGCGGCGGCGGTGGAGGTGTCCTGGCTGCCCATCCCCTGGAACCGGCACACGGGCAGGGTGCTGGGCTACGAGGTGAGGGGCTGGGATGCTGCCCTGGTTTAGGGCAAGTTCAGGAGGAAACCTCCAAATGGGGTCCCTCTGGAGATGCAAACCCAAATGGACCCTGATTGGTCCGGGGGAAAAAATCTCCTTAGAGAAAAGTGGAAAGAACTATTTATTAATTTAACAAAGTGCCCACAAGCATAAAGAATGAGTACTGTGAGTCAATAAAACCTTTGGCCACTCTGAAGAGAGATGGCAAAAGTGAGAAAGTCCTTGCAGGTGTAGCTCAGCTCTCCCAGTCTCTCATCAGTCCCTCTGGTGCTGGAAAATGCTGTCCCTGGTGGGTCTCAGGTGTGAGCTCCTGGTGCTCTTCTGGGCTTTTAACTTCTCCCTCCTCTCAGAATCATAAAATCATTTAGGCTGGAAAAGACCTTTAAGAGCATCAGTCCAACCATTAACTCAATATTTGAAGAGGGCAGTGGTGGAGTTTCCATCCCCTCAGGGATTTAAAAGCCGTGTGGATGTGGCACTTGGTGCTTTAGTGCTGGCCTTGGCTGGTTGGACTTAAAGATATTTTCCAACCTAAATGATTCTGTGATTTTAGGATTAAGTTATGTCAGAGATCATTCCTGGTCTTTTTTTTTTTTTTTTAGTTTGGGTCAAAACCACTTTAAATTCTGTCCTATCATTGCAATGTATAAATGAAGGTAATAAGAATCATGTACAGTCCATAAACCTTCCAAAATCAATTACAAAAAAAAAAAAAAAAGCAGGTCTAAATAGGTGTCACTGAATCAAAACTAGAGCCAGGATACAAAAATAATTAAAAACCTTTTAGATGATTGAGATTAAAGTTCTTTTGTATCTCTTAAGGTTTTCTTTCATTGTGTTCAACCATAAAACCAACAAAGCTTTTATCAGTCCTTACCTTATCAAAGGTTTCCTTCTGGACATCTGTAAATTTAAGGATTTCATTTAGTTCCTTAATTGGGATTCAGTCTCTGAAATGTTATTGCTTCTCCATAAATATTCATGCCTGGGTTTACATCCTGCTAGATTGGAGTACAAAAAAATCCTGCATTCCTCGAAATCTTCCTTGTCAGCATGTCTGCTTCCCAGCCAAGCCTCTAATTGCTGGAACACAGTGAATTGCCTGTTCTTTGTTCTCCCTTTGTAGGTTTTATATTGGATAGATGATCCCAAGGAGAGCACAGCTGGGAAGGTCAGAGTCAGTGGGAATGTGACAGCCAAAAACATCACGGGCCTGAGAGCTAACACGGTGTACTTTGCCACGGTCAGAGCCTACAACACTGCGGGGACAGGGCCCTCCAGCGCCCCCGTGAATGTCACCACCAAAAAATCCCGTGAGTATTGGGGCTGGTGCAGCAAGTGCCCCAAATCCCCAGCTGGGACAGGCACCTTCCAGCTCACACCATTGAGGAAAACTCAACCCCAAATATCTTCCTAAAAACAGCAAAATCTGTGACTGGGAAACTTCCTCTTGTCTTAAATCAGTGCCCACCAGGCAGGATTTCTGTTTTCCTTGGAATGGCAGCCCCCTGCTTTCAGGGGATATCAGAGATGCAGAGTCAATAAAGGAAGGATGTCCCACGGGTCAAACAAGAGGTTCTGGTGTTTGGGGGTTTTAAAGGAAGCTTTTGGATGCACCAAACACAGAGGGGGTTTGAGACCTCTGAACTTTGCATTGCAGAGGGCAGCATAAGGGATGCATTGATATAAATGCAATATGTCTTTTTTTATTATTTAATACTAAAAATAAAGCCCTTTGCTGTGTGGTTTTCCTTGGACTCTGTTCCCCAAGTAATTATTGATCAGCCCTTTAGCATGAAAGGGAAATATTTCTCCTGAGTTTCACCAATTTTCCTCTCTTCTGTGTGCTGTTCCATGCCATTACTCCAAGTGCAAGATAGGAACAACTTGGGGAATGAGTTAATTGATTTTTAATTGTCACAAACCCAATATTTATTGTAACTAAAACAATCAAAAATAAAGCCAGAGAAGATATTTCTGAAGGGCTCAAACAAGACCCATCCCTGGAAGTGTCCAAGACCAGGCTGGACAAGGCTTGGAGAAATCTGGGAGGGTGGAAGGTGTCTGTGGCCATGGCAGGGGCTTGAATGAAATGAAATTTAAGTGCTATTCCAACCCAAACAGTCCTGTGATTCCATGACTTTTGTCACAGTCCATTTTCCAATGGAAAATAGATTCATCCCTGGGAATTCTTCCCTCTACTCCTATGTGCATCTGTATGAAAGACAAGTTAAAGACATGGCAGTCAAATGACAAAACAGAGATGGAATAAATTTGCTTTTGTTTTACATCTACTTTATCTTCTGTCAAATTCAGGATTGTGCTAATGGCTCATTTAAAAATTAAAGTCAAAATAACCTTTTTAATATTTAAATATATAGATTAAAATTTCAAGCTCTGTCTGTGGAAGATGCAAGCACTTGCAATAAGAGAAGAGATAATATGTCAAGAGAATATAAACAATGTGCATCTGGAGCAGGAGATGGAGCTCCAAAGTAATAGCTCTGTCTTCCTGCTCAGCATCCAGGATTCCTGCAGCCTTCTGCTCATCCCATTATTGCAGGGACTCAGCAAAGCTGGAATGATCTTTCTGCCCAAGAGGTGCAATTCTGATTGAAATGCTCTTCCCTGGGATCGATGTGGAGTCTAAGGTGACATCCTGATTTGAGTTAAAAGTACTGAGGGAGGTGGAATGGATGTCCTCAAACCATGGACAAGGCTCTGTAAGGAGCTGTTCTCTTCTGGTTCTTCAATTATGTGGCATGGATTTCAGAAATTCCTCTTTCCTCTTTCCTCTTTCCTCTTTCCCCTTTCCTCTTTTCCCTTTCCTCTTTCCCCTTTCCCCTTTCCCCTTTCCCCTCCTCTTCTTTTCCCCTTACAAATAGATCCACATACACACAAAATACATCAATATTACATATAGACATTAGAAATACTTGCATGGATAAACCTCAGCTCAGCAACAAAGCCAAGTGTGACCTAAACCATGACAATAACATCAGTACCTCAATAAATTTAAGCAGATATTTGGGATTTCTATTATTTTTGACAGCTTTGATTACAAGAAATTAATTGAGGAAATAATCTGCCAACCTGGAGCTGCTTGTTTTTATTTGCAGATATTCCTGTGGATTTGGGAAAGTGCTCTTGCCACTTATTTCTGTTTCTGGAAAAAAACCAGATAAATTTGTTTTGCAAATCCCCCTGTGGTGTTTTCTCAGCCCCAAGATCATGAATTAAGATGGCTTTAAGTTTCTATGCCAAAAAGCTTTGGACAAGGCCATAATTCACCCATTTTTGAGTGATTTCAAACCTCTTCAGAGTGCACAGCCAATGAAGTATTTGACATCCTTTGCCTCTTGTGACTATTTTGTTATCCAATTCCTTATATGAAATGTTTCCTGAAAGCAACAAGGAGCTTTCAAGCCATATTTAAATAAATTTGCAGTTTGATGTATGTGAGAGTAGATGAAATGTCTTCATAATGAAATGAATCTTTTCCAACACTGACAGTGTGGCTGATGGAAGGACATCCCTGGATATTCACCTGGGAGCTCCACCAACTCCTCATTCCCTACCAGAGGGATGGATTAAACTTCTCCAAAGCCGTGATGCAGATGGATATGAAACAGCTGGGCCCATCAATTTGTTTTATCTCTGTGGGAAATGAAAGAAATTGTCACCAAATCATCTCTTCCTTCCACGTGACATCCATCAATCACCAACATCCAGGCGGGAAGATGAGGAACCCAGAGTTCAGCAATTTAAAATCAGGGCTGGAATGTGTCTCTCCAAATCTCTTCTCATTTTTACCTCTCTTTCAATCCTTCTTACCTGTGCCACCAGCCAGCAGGGCCTGGGAGGGTGTGCCATGGAACAGGAGAGGATTTGTTGGCCTAAATCCGAGCTCCAGTTCAAAGGCGCAGTTCCACCCTCACATGTTCACACGAGATTCGATTCCAGCCACTTGTAGGCAAATTTTCAAAGTCCTCACACTTAGCCATAAAAAGCCTTTGAAAAAAAGCTGCTCTCAGCCTATTGTGCTGAGAATTTCTAAAATCCTGCAATGTTTCATGGTGGATCACATGGAGACTTTCATGTGCAGCTCTTTGTAACCTGTCCTGGCTGACGGAAATCTTGGCTTCTGTAGTTTGCTCTCAATTTTAGCTTTTTCTGAGACCCAGACAGCAAAACATCCTCTAGGACATGCAAGTACAGAGAGGAACAACATTTTCCATCCACAAAATCTCTCAAGTATAACTTGAACTGTCAGACACTGTCAGGCTGTGCCTAATTTTGCAAATGAAGTCTCGCAGCAAGAGGTTCTGTGCTATGAATAGATCTTTATTCTGACTAATACCAGAGCAATGATGGACTGGAAAATGGTTTTTTGCTCTTTTAGGTTTGAATCACCCAAGCATTTGCTACTCCCATATCAGCAGCTCATTCAGCTACACCATGAAAATTAATATTCAGTTTATCTCATTATCATCATCTTTTTTCTTTTTTTTTTTCTTTTTCTAAAGCACCAAGTCAACCTCCAGCGAACATTGCCTGGAAGCTGACAAATTCCAAAATTTGCCTGAACTGGGAGCATGTGAAAACAATGGAGAACGAATCTGAGGTGTTGGGCTACAAAGTAAGTGGTTGCTTTATCTCAGTAACCAGATATTCTGGTTAAAATACAGGTACAGAGGTTTGTGGGAGGTCAGCGTCCATTACCTGGAACACTGATTTTTCTGGATTTATTGGGATGGTTGGCTGATGTTTGTACAAATATTCATTCAGAGTAAGACTTCTTTATCCCAGCAGAGGGATTTTCTGTCCCCAGTCCTGCATTTCTCTTGTGCCCTTGTGATCTCACTTGCCAAAAGTTTCTTGCTTTCACATCTCCAGGGAAGGAGTTTCACAAATATCTAGGAAACAGAGAACAGTCTTTTAAGCATTAAAGGCAACCATAAACCACATTTAAAAATTCTCTCTCTGGCAGTTCATAAATTTTAAAAAGTACCTTTTAAAAAGAGACTGGAAGATACTCACACAAAGATCTGATTTGTTCATTCATCTGAATGAACCAAAAAGCTCTCCCATAAATCTACTTTTAAAGGAAATACAAATTTATTTTAAAGTTTGGTAGCAGTGCAGAATTCTTTGATCATCCTTGGGTTCCAGGAAACCACCTGCTGTGGTACCCACCCCAAATTCCTGCAGAATTTATTCCCCTGTTTTAAATTGCTTTTAACACCCTGTGGGATGCTGAGAGTACTCAGAAAACTTTGAGACACAACAGAATAATCTCTCAGTCCACCCTAAAAAAAATCCATTAAAACTTAAAACTGGATGAAATAACTCTTGTTTTCCAATCCCTTTCTGCTCAGATCCTGTACAGACAGAACAGGCAGAGCAAAGCCCATATCCTGGAGACAAACAACACTTCAGCTGAACTCCTGGTCCCGTTTGAAGAAGATTATCTCATCGAGATAAGAACCGTCAGCGATGGTGGCGATGGCAGCAGCAGTGAGGAAATTAGGATTCCAAAAATATCCAGTATGTGAGAGATTTTTTTTCCCCCTCTCTGAATGCTGTTGCATAAGGAGAAATCTGTGCCTCTAAGCACAACAGATTCCCAGATTTTCCCTTGCCATTGGTGTCCTCCCTCCTGGTGCTTTTTGGTGCTGGCTCCTATGAATTTGTCTCCGATACTCTCACAATCATTAGAGGAGAAAGTGTTTTGCTCCACACTTCATTTTTCCTCCAGGTTTCCATTTTCCTGGCAGGCAGAGCTCAGGGAAGGACACAGGGATAAGATTTCTTGGGAAAGTCAAAGTTCTGAAATATAACATGACCCTAAATCCGCTCTGGAGCTGCTGCTGGGACAGAGATCTAAGCCCTGCCCATGGCTGGGGTGGCCCAGGGTGCAGCCTCTGCTCTCACAAATAACTTATTATTCATGGAAGAAGGAGATTTTTCATCTTCATATATCATAGATTTTTTTGCAACAAATTAGTCAAAAGCCTCTTAACGTAGATACTCACAGGAAAGGTGGGATGTTGATCCAAAACCCTACCTCACAAAATGGCCACTACAACTTAATAAACAAATAAATAGCAATAATGTTTGTGGATAATGTTTGGTCTTGAAAAGAGAAACATCATGTTGAAAACAGAGATGGCTGTTAAGCTAAAATACAATGAAAAACTAATTTTTGACACAGATTTCCCTCTGTCTGTTTATATTTTTACAGGTTTAAGCTCTGGAGCAATGAAATTATCCCAAAGGATAAACCATACATGGACATCTGGGATCCTGCTGTTGAGTTCTGTTCTTCTGAACCCTTTTCCTTGCTGGTTCAAGCAATGTTCAGCCATGGACTTTTAAAAATAAAAAGTGTAGATTTTATCTTAATTCTTCACCATAACCAACATTCCTGAGGAAAAGCAACACTGGGGAGGGGGGGGTCTGTCATTAAGAAAATATTAGTATCGATATTCCATGAATTTTTAAAAATAGGCTTGGAAATGAAGGGATAAATCAACATGCATTAATTAAATGGAGTGATGCCAAACCTAATTTGGGATTGACACATGGGTGGTCTCAATTTTTTTTCCCAAGTAGTTGTTGCTTTAATGGAACAGCATTTTAATGGAATGTCAACCTGTGCAAGCTGAGGCCAAGGAGGGGAGAAGAGATTAAAAACTCTTGTGATGTGGATATTATTTATCTCATGTTCTTCAATGTATCCTGTTAAAAAAAACCACTTTCAATTAAATAAAAGCTATTTGTTTACTTTTTGCAGGGGTCTGTAATAGACAAGGTGTCCTAAAACACATTTTTTGAAGTGCCCTGTGCTATGTTCTGTAGAAAAGGGGAACTGAAATGAAAGGAGTCTCCTATGGAGCAACCCAAAGCCCAGTGAATTCCACAGAAAAACTTCCAGTGGCATCAGCAGGCCTTGAAGCAGAGCTGAAATAGCAGCACCTTTTATACCACCAGGCACTTTACATATTCTCAAATCCATTTTAAAGGGGTTTTCCGTGCAAATACTCTTCTGATCAACAAAATTTCCAGAGATACTGAAGATTTTTTGAGGGAGGATTAAATCTGTCTGTCATTCAGCAGGATCAGTTGGTCTCTCCTGATTTTGTTATTCTTTGCTGTGGCTTGAAAACACAGATTCTTCTTTGGGTTAGGCATGAAGGTAAATGAGAAGAACATTGATTTCCATAGTTTTGAAATATAAATAAAAGCAGCTAATTAAGGCCTTCAATCTCCTGAGTCCCCAGAATGACAAATTAAACAGCAGAGCTTGGCTTTCAAGTCAGGAGATGCAGCTCAACACTTGGAGCCACGCTCCTGCCAACTTGAACTGCTGCTGATAAAATGTTCCTTGCCTGGTGTCATTGCTGGGAAATATTTCCTTCCTTCTCACTTTGCTCTGAAGTTTATTTTCTTTTCTCCACTGTCAGATCCATGTTGTGTCACCTTTGTAAACATTTATAACTACAAGATTACCAAAAACCCCAAACATTTTTAAAAAGGAGGCTGTTGGATGGGGATGGAGATGTGTCAGCACGTGAATGAGTGAAGGAAGTTCAGCTGTGCATGGAAATCCTTCCAAGAACACTTCAAACTATGCTTGCTATCCATGGGGATATTGGGAATTTGTAGAGGAAGCTCCAAAATTTTGGTACCTCCTCAAGGTCCCTGCCAAGACAAACCTGTCTCTGATTCTTTGATTTCTCACAGAGCCCAAGGACTGCTCTGGCAGAAAATAAACTCAAAAATGATAAAATCATTGTGAAACCACATGGTGGAGATTGATGTCCAAGCAAATAGCTCTTCACAGGATCATGGAATGGTTTGGGTTGCAAGGGACATTACAGATCTCTTACAGCAGGTGATATTTAATAACCCCCACACAAATCCAATCAAATATTTTATGGAGGTCACTCCTATTTGGTTTTGGGAGAGCTTTTTGCATCATCCCCTCCCAGCACGTGTCCAGCAGGACCTCTGCTCCCTCCCAGACCTTCTGTGCCCATTAAACAACAGGAACCTTTTATTTCCCTTCATTAAACTGAACCTGAAAATCTTATACTTCATAGCATTAATGTAATTCTTTGCTAACTTTACCCAAAACATCTTTTTATTCAAGTGAAAAGAGATTTTTCTGCAGAGCAGTTACAGCTCAGTAGAAGGTCTGAGACATGCTTAATTACAGGGAGGCTCTGGAAATGTCACTTTTAGAAGTCTGTCCTCTGGGATTTCTGCAAAGTTCCCAATCACAGCAGTCATTAGGAAGAGGCTTAACCCAGCTTTCAAAAGAGGAGAATGGTTTAGAAAGAAGTGAATATTACATTTAAAATCCTGATAATACCTTAATGAAGTAAAAAAACATTTTTCTTTGCTGTGGAGATAAACAGTGCATCACTTCCTGAGATTTCTTCTCATTTCTGTGCAGCACTGATGTTCTTTCCTCGCTGTAGAAAATCCAAATCAGACTCTAAGCTCAGCATTTCTCCTTTTTGTCACTCCCATGGGAGCAGCCCTTTTTAAAAAAGGGACAGCTGAGGAATCCCAGGAATATGAGTGAATGTTCCCTTGCTGAATTCCCTTGCAGCTGGAGCTTCCAGGGTGCATATTCTGCCTCAGGAGCAGAACTAAGGAGTCTTAAGGAGAAAAACTTTAAATCCAGCTCCTCCCATCCTCCCTAAATCACTGCAGAACTTGTGCAGGTTCATTTTCTCCTCTTCAGCTCCCCAGTCCTTTTTTTATTTTGGTGTTTCACCAGGACAAATTGAGCCTGAGCAGCCCAAAGCACTGAAAGTCCAGCTCTTTTTATGTGAAAATGTTATTAAAGCAGCTGATGCTAAAATGGAAAGAGTTCACATGGCTGGCAGCTTTCATTAAAAAGAAAAGAGAAAGGGTCAAAAAAGAGTTTTGTCACTTAGAGTTGCAGGAAAAAAAACTTTGGAAATAGGAACAGCACAAATCCCCTAAAACCAGAAGTTGAAATGAAAACAACAGAAAAACTCTACAGTGCTCCTGATTTTTAACAGCCAAGAACCTGAATTAAAAACCCCCTTTAAAGGTGAATTTTGGGCCCAGATTTAGCAGATTTTAGAGAAAATCACAGACTAGCCAAAGTTTTCAGACAGCTGGAAAAATAATACCTATTTTCTTTTGATAACCTAAGCAAAGTATCCAAACATGAAAGAGACTCACAGTCAGGGATTTTCATTTTGAATTTAACACATCAACAAAATATTTCTCCATGAAAAAAGCAATTTTGAGCCTCTCCAAATGTTTCCGTTCACTCCAAGCACAATGCTTCTTTGTGATTTATGAGCATTTAAACTTTATTTAACATCTTCTCCCTCCTTTATAGGGCAATTTTTGAATAGGAATGCCAAGAAACAAAATAAAATAGCCCATGTGTGTTATTGTACCAGCCTCTAAATCAACATTATCCCAGAGTGCAGAAGCTCCCTGTTTTCTGTGGGTCCTTGGAATGCAGCCCACCGAGCTCTAAATCAGATCTATGAACAAATGTGTTGTAAATGAAAGATTTTATTAATCCCTGGCTGTGCCTCAGTGGAGGAGAATCCCCCCAGCGGTTGGCAGTGTGGAGGAGGGGATTAATCTGCTCCCGGGGCTTTGGGGACTCTCTGGGGGCTGTGGGTGGTGTCAGGGGATCCTGCCTCCCTCCATGCCCCCCTCCAGGGGTTTCTGGCTGCTCAGGGAGCACAAAAGATGGGAGAACTTCCATAAACCAGTGGGTTTGCTTTCCCTGCCCAAAAGATGTCAGAGCTTGCATGAAGCAATGTGTTTGCTCGCCTCCAATTCACCATGCCCCAAAATTTCCCTGGACGTGCCCAAGGGTTGCTGCATCTCCGTGCTCCCAAAAATGAGGTTCCAGGTGCCTCTGTCGGTGTAGCCACAGTGTCATGGAAGCACAGAATCCCAGGATGGGTTGGGGACGACCTTAAATCCTACCCAGTGCCACCCCTGGCATGGCAGGGACACCTCCCACTGTCCCAGGCTGCTCCCAGCCCTGCCCAGCCTGGCCTGGGGCACTGCCAGGGGTGTGCTGGCCTTGGGGAGGGGTGGGCTGAGGTCTGGTGGCAGTCACAGAGTTATTCCCACCAGGATGAGGAGCTCTCCCAGGTGCAGCAGGACTCCCCCACCACCTGTGCATTATTCCAGCCTCCCTCCACTGAGCTGAGCTATTTTTCCGTGTGCTCCTTCTGCTCCTGATTGAATTCATGGGACTTCCAACACTTCCAGGATTGCTCTGAACTGACAATATAAAATAATGGCAAATGATGCATTTGGAAACATCCACCTAAAAGTTTAAATAAGGTTCCACAGACTTCCCACACAATGCCCCTGGCCAAATCCAGAGCCCAGGTAAGGGTTTGACATTTGTCTCACTCTGACCATCATCTAATGTAAAAACTGGGGGAGAGGGTGGGGAATCAGCACTATTCAAACAGCCTGTGTAAAATCTTCCTTGGAAAAATTTACCATGAGGAAAAGGTCAGCTGGGCGTTTTGACAGCACTGAGGGCCTCCAAATAGCTTCAATCATTCAGGCTTTTTTATTAGGAACTTCTTTTGTCAGTTCCTAGCACTAAATACTTGAAAATAGGTCTGACATAGCAATTAAAATGTCATATTAATCATGCTGGTCTGCACTGTTTCTTTACTTAACCTATTTTATAGGCACCAATGTGTTTCAGTGCTGAAAAGCAGCTACAAATGTTTGTCATCTTTATGGAATGAACTGGAATAATTCTGAAATGCTAAGGGGTCCCAGAAGAGCAGAAGGTTTTTTTGTAAGATAAATAAGATAATTGGAATTTATATGGTAAGATAAATGGAATTGCTGCACTTGAGTCACCACCCCCTAACAACTGGTTTTTCCAGATTGCCTTCAGTGAAATGTCCAACACAAACTTTCCTCATTCATGTCCCTGTTTGTCTCCTCGTGCTGGTTTTCCAGCCACATTCCCACCCACTCTGCTGCCATGGGTCCCATCTCCTCAGGTTTAATCCAATTTTTCCCTTCTAAGCCACCCAGAGGCTCTGTCAGTCACCTTGCACTGAGTAACTGCTATGGTAAGAAGCAAAATAAAAACTGAGGGGCTCGAATGTGGGGTTTTATAAAAAAATGGAGGTGCCTGGAGAGGCCAAACCTCCTCCAGCTCCTGGGGCTGTCAAATGAGGAGGTGGCAGAGCAGCCTTCCCTCCCCTGTGCACCTCTTGCTGTTCTTCGAACCACAGAAACAGGAATTGTGGAAATCATGGAATGGTTTGGCTTGGAGGGACATTAAAGATGATTTGTCCCACCCCAGCCATGGCAGGGACACCTCCCAGTGTCCCAGGCTGCTCCAAATCCCAGTGTCCAACCTTGGGCACTGCCAGGGATCCAGGGGCAGCCACAGCTGCTCTGGGCACCTGTGCCAGGGCCTGCCCACCCCATTCCCCCTGAAATCCCCTTTTCCTGCAAATTTGAGCCAAGGGATCTTTTCTGGAGCTCTGACTGCAGTGGTCTGGGAGAGCACTGCTACCATGATTTAATTACATTTCTCTGCAGCCCTGCTGTCCCAGAGATTTTAAAGAGGAGCAGCACAAATCTTCCCCGGGTCCCAGTGCCCTCAGCAGATTTAAGGCCTGTGCAGTTTGAGTGGGTTTAGAATTTATTTGAAAGCCTTCTTACACCAGTACAATTTATCCACAGAGATCAGCAGTTTACATCGTATTGATTAATGCAGTTATTGATTTATTCTGCAATTGTACTGGCCAGGTTTATACAGCACTGGAAAGTGCTATTTTCCAGGAGTGATTGACTTCTTTCTTTATTGACTAAAATGAGCTGATAAAAATCATCCACTGGCTGAGCTAGAAGTACTTTTTTTGTATTCCTGCTTCCAGCAGAGAAAAGTAGGAGACAAATGCTGCTGAAGAGCAGAGGAAAGAAGTTCCAAGGCTTAACCCCTCTGGAATTACCCTGCCTGGGCTGAGTCCAGCCCCAGCCTCAGCCAGGTGAGAAGCTGAAGGCTGGGATGGTAAAAAGGCAGCAGAAATTTGGATTTGGAGGAGGAGAATTAACCTGCTCTTCCTTCTTCTCACTTCAACGCCTGAACGTGTTTTTGGGAGCTTCCTGCTGCTCCCAAAGCTGATGTCACTGTCCCCCAGATGTGGGAGCTTCAGGTGGGCTCCTAGGAAGGGCTCAAGGTGTCCCCCCAAAGGTGCTTTTCCTGCTTTTAGGGAAGGTGCTGTCTGCAGCTGCTTTTTACAGCATCTCCTGGATTTGGATTTGCAGTGCCATAAAGTGAATAAACAGCCACTGATCCTGGCTGCTCCAAGGTTTTCCCAGTTTGAGGGGAGAGCCCTGTGCTCCTGAAACATTTGGCTGTTGATCACATCAGCTCTGAGCTGTTCCCCTGGTGGAACTACTCCATCAGGCCAAGGAAATTCCACTTTTTACCAAGTATCAGGGTGCAAAGCTGTGTCCTCCCCCCAGCCCTTCCAATACCCTGTCTGGAGGGGGAAACACTTTTATTTCATGTCATCTGTGCTGCTTTCAGTTTACAAGTCAGTATTGCTATATTCACTTTTTTAATGTCTGTATTTATAAATCTGTATATCTGCATTTTCTAGTGAAATAGGTAAAATAAAATTAACACAGATCCATGAAGAGCTCCTACAGAAATCATCCATGAAAACCCACGGTGCTGCAGTTCAGAAATGCTCTCCAACAAGAAAGCTCTGCCAGGCCATTTAGTTTCACAAGGCTTTTAAAATTTCTCTTAAAGTCTGGCTTGTAAAATAAACCTTTTCTCCTGTTTAATATACACACACCTCTCTCCCAATATCCAAGCATCACTAGTGAGAAGAGAGCTCTGTGCTCTGCTGTTGTAATTTTGGAAAAGGTGAGGTTTATTCCATGGAGCAATGGACTTGAGGCAGGGGATAGTCTGGAATGTAAATCCATAACCTGGGGCAAGCTGTGGTGCACAACCACCCCCAACACTGGCCCACACAGGGGAGGTGAGTGCCCCTAGCAAAAAGGAAATTCAGAACAAAAGCATAAAATTAAAAATAAAGGTTAGCAAAAAAAGTGATCTGTCACATGTAGATATAAATAGATATAAAATATAGATCCCTGCAAACTCAGAAATGTGTATATATACACGAGGAGCAGGAAATAGAGAGCTGTGCAATGAAAATTTCCTCCAGAAACACATCCTGCCATAAATACAGCCCTGGCTCTCTCACTTATTGGTGGAAATAAAATAACAACCTGCCTTGCACTTTAAAGCCTTGTTTATAAAACATCTTCATAAACCCACTCCAAGAAACATCTGAAATAAAATCAAGGTGCTCCCCATCATGCCAGCCCTACAAATTGATTATTTTCTTTAAATTAAAGCCATCAACTACAACAGGGCTGCTTTGTGGCACTTCACAACTTTAAGTAAAATAAGTCTGCCAGCATTTATTGATTGATGGGCCCTCTGGGCCGTGCTGGTACCTACCTGGGTATTTCAGAAAATAAAAGAGCCCAGCCCAAATGATGCCTTTGGGTTTTAATCACTGTGCTATCCAGAGGCTGAGAAGGCTTTCAGCATCCTTCAAGGTGTGCAGGATGCTGGCTGTGTATCCATTGGTATGCTTTGGTTGGATACTAAAATGTGAGAGGTTTTTCCTCCAACAAAACCACATTTTCTTCTGGTTTTTTTTTCTTTTTTTTCCCCTGTAATACATCTATTTTTGCAGAGAACAGGGCCTGCCAAATCCTCCTAACAGATTGCCCCAGGTCTGTGCTTTCCAGAGCTGTTTAAGCCAAAAGAGGCATCAAAAATGCTCTTGGTGTGATGCTGTGGTTGTGCTTTGCCCCTCAGGAATTTTGGGCTCAGGATGGGGAGGATCCAGGAATAACTTTCTCCAAAACACCCCCTGTTCAGGGAGCCAAAATTTGGCTGATTGCCCTGAGCTGTTGTTTCCTCCCTCTACACAACAACTGTTGAGTGGAAAAAAAATCTGAAATTAGAGAATGAAATTAGTTCTGGAAGTACCCACAAATATCTGCTACATAATTTTTTAATTCTTTAAAGATTAATGGATAAGAAGTGATTAATTCAAGCTTTGCTTTGCAGATGATCTCTCAGGCCTCACAGCGTACGTGCACAGTCAATATTTTGCAAATGTTTTGATTAATAAATCTTTATATAGCCCACTGCAACTTTGTGGATTTAAATTGATGCTTGCACTCTGCATACTGATTTTCCCTGCATGGTTTCCTGACTCAGGCTCGTTAGTCCAAAGGAAAGAAAACAAAATAAACGTTGCTGAGCACAAAATATTTCACTTCCACCTCATAAGGTATAAAACCCTTTGGAAGCCCCTGTGCTCTAGGCAGAAGGTGCCACCACTGCGTCAGGCAGCTGTCCCCACCTCCAGCCCACCATCCCACCATCAGCCCTGGATTTTTTTCTGGGCTATCAGTTGCTCCCACAGCAAGAAAAAAATGAAAGAAGATGTGGATCAGTCTCTTATCTCAGGGAACAAGAGACAGAACAAGAGGAGGTGGCCCCAAGGGAGGCTCAAGTTGGAATTTCCCCATGGAAAGAGTGGCCAGGCGCTGGCAGGGGCTGCCCAGGGAGGTTTGGAAGTGCCCATCCCTGGAGGTGTCACCTGGAGGTGGCACTCAGTGCTCCAGGACGGGGCACAGCTTGGACTCGATGGTCCTGGGGGGCTTTTCCAGCCCCAGTGACCCTGGGATTCTCTGCACACTCCCAGGGTAGAGCAGCTCACCCTCATGCTGGAGCAGAGGTTTGCTCTTGCTCTGCTATTTGCTTTGAGTTCTGTTTAATGCCACAAGCACTGGGTTATTCACAGCCTGGCTGCAGGAGCTTCCAAACAGCCCTGGAGCACAGAGAGCCTGGAGAAGGCACTGGGGAAGCACCTGGGCTGCTGATGCCAGCCTCTCCACCAGGTGTGCACGGCTCCAACACCTCCCAAGCCACCTGGGCACTGTCAGAGCTGCAGTGAGGTGACCCCCATGAGTCAGTAAAAGTCATCAATAAACACGAGCTGGGGCAGTGGCAGGCTCCTGCTCCTGCTGGGGACAGAAACCCAGCACTGAATCTCTTTGGCAATGCCCTGCCACTCACAGGAAATATAAAAGACAAAATTAATAAAATACAACAGGAACTAAAAAGGTTTTTATCTGGTTTCTGATGCACAAGAACATCAGTGGAAGCCACTTTTTCTTCTCATGTACTTCCCACTGCCTCTGATTCTCTTCACTTCCTCTCCTGATCACATTTGCAGTCCTGTGGTGCACTCCTCTGCTTCTCACCTCTTGTCCTGGCGCTTCTGCAAACATTCCTGCAGATCCATCTAAACCCTCAGGCTGTAATCCAAGGAACTTGTGGGACAGGGAAAGTGGTGCTGCCACTGAGCTGCACGGGGGCTTGGCTGTGGATCCCTGCTCTTTCCAATTTTTTCTGAGTCAAAGAAGTGTTTAGCAACTCCTTTTCTTTCACCAGGCTGAAATTTGGAGTCATATCCAGTGACTTCTTCCAAGTTTTATCTTATCCCGACACTGGATTATGGAAGAGCAACAGGCACTTTAATTCCACACTTAAAACATCCCCAAAAGATTGAAGCAAACTCGGGCTACACTCATCCTGCAAAAGGAAGCATTTTTTATAAAGAAACCCCCATAAAAGCACTCAAGTGCCAGAGAGGATGCTCAGTATCATTTTTTTAATAGTAATGGAGAAGATTAATGAGACAAAATTTGGACCCCAGCATTATAACTCTTGCAGCAGATATTATCATTACATTCATTTCACATTATCACTAATTTTGTATTCAGCATGCCAGGACCATTAATTCAGATCCAGTCTGCAGCTGAATGAGGCAGATTGCTTAAGAAAATAAACGTCTCTATTACTTTTTATAGTGTTGAAATTAATTTACAGTTCCAGTTTGTGAGAACTAAAATTGAGAATTAAAACTATATTTGGTACCTGAGATTTCTCAGAGATTAGCATTCACGAGGCAGTAAAAATATTAACTACTTTAAATAATGCTTGCAATATTTCCAGGGTTATGAAGCATCTTCTCTTAGCTCATTTTAATTTATTTAGCATCCATCTCTCTAAGCGTATTCACACCACTGGAAGATTAGAACGAGATCATTGCATTAAGAGAAATACTATTTACAATGATGTGTAGTATCTATTTCCAGGGGCTTTGGAAGGCATGAAAATAAAGATTTTGATGATGTCTTTAGGGGCTTTCCCGCTGCCTTTGTGCTGTAAGAGAAGTTGAAGTTGAGCAGAATTTCTGTGGCAAAATGGAATCAAGTCAGGAGTGGAGTAAATAAAACCTTTATGGGGAAAGGGGAGCTCGATAAAACACACAAAGAGAATTCAGTTGTGGATTTGTCTCTAGTAATCCAAAGTGTAGAAGAGAGAAATGGAGGAACCGAAGCCTTCAAGCTAAGCCATGGACACTGTGAAATTATGGGATTGTGGCATTCACACCCAAAGCCATGGTCATTCCCAGGCTCTCTGGAGCAACTCTCAGCTGGAGAAATAGAATTTCCAAAAGATTTGGTTTTGAAGGGGCCTTAAAGCCCATCCAGTGCCACCATGACAGGGACACCTCCCACTGCCCCAGGCTGCTCCAAGCCCCAGTGTCCAACCTGGCCTTGGGCACTGCCAGCCCAGCTGCTCTGGGCAGTCTGTGCCAGGGCCTCAGAACCCTCCCAGGGGAAGAACTTCTTCCCAAAATCCCATCTAAACCCACTCTCTGTCAGTTTGAAGCCATTGTCCCTTGTCCCATCTCTCCATCCCTTATAAATTGTCTCCTTGCATCTTTCCTGTGTCCCCTTCAGGCCCTGGCAGGCCACAGTGAGGCCACCCCAAAGTTTCTCCTCTCCAGGCTGAACTATCCCAGCTCTGCCAGCCTTTCCTCACTGGAGAGGTGCTCCATCATGATTTTCTGCTTGTTGTTTCAGTCTCCTCCAAGGATTAGCACCCATCTTTGGCTGTCAGGGCTGGGCTGCTCCTCCTCAGCCCCACCCAGCAAGCATTGCACTGTGGCTGAGCACACCCCTTTCTTTCTGGGTGAAAGCATTGAAAAATCACAATTACTACCCAAAACAGGCAATAATTTTGATGTTTGGACAGGTGGGGCTTTTTAAACCTTCAATGTGAGCCCCAGCCCTCAATCCTGCCTGTCAGAAATCCCCTGGAGATGAATGAAAGGCTGAGCTCCTTAAACAAGTGGTTGATACAAGCAGCTGAAGCTTAAAGGAAACCATCAAATTTCATAAGAAAATTGGATGAGTTGGCCACAGTGTCATTGTAGGATTAGGATCTCAGTCAATAACATCTGTTCTAATATATCCCTTGCAGAAGGAAGAAAATGGGATTTGAATTTAAATCCATAGATTGAACAAGAGGCAGAGTGGCAGATTCAGAGCTAACAAGGTGCAACACTTCCTGTGAGGCTTTGGCAAATTCTGGGTTGATTTGAATATTTAATGACAAAATGAAATCTCAGCCTGATTGTATCTGTCTGCAGAAAGCTCTGAGCAGCTGATCCCACCTTTTCCTGGATCCTTAAATGTTGAGTTTGATCTGAGAGGTGCAGTTGGAATAATTGGAAGGATATTTTGGGGAGGGAGCTGCTACAAAAATCTCCAAGCACTGTTAAGGACCACGTGTGATGGGAAATTGTTTTGCAGATCTCCTGCAGTAACATTTTAAAAAAAGAAAATCACTGCTTGACCATTCTTCCATATAAACATCATTTCCTTTGGGTGCCATTGCAGAAAAGATGATGTTCCCAAAGACTTTTTCGTTGCTTACATTGATGGCAATTTTTATTTTTTCAAAATGGAGCTGTTTCTATTAGGGATTTTAGGATGAAAGCACCTCAAGCTGAGATTTTAACAGCTGAGTTCAGACTCTGAAGCACAGAAATGGCACTGCCTCAAGTTCTCATTTAAAAAAAAAAGAAAAGAAAATATACTGTTCTTAATTCTGAAGGCTAAACCCCAAATGCCTGAGTGTCATTTTTTGAAAATCTCCCTTAAATCAGGAGTGAATCTCCAGTGTTCCACGGCAGTGCCTTTGCAATAATGGTTTCAAATGGAAACATTTATTTCTCCCTGGTTTTTAGCAGCTACGGGAGAAGCAGGGGGCTAATTACCAATGCTGAGCTGCAAGGGTCAGATGGAGAGGAAAAAATAAAACTAAATGTTTCTGAAAATAGGTGAAGGATCCTGCTGTGGCAAATTTGGATGATGTAGCCTGGTGCTGTGGGGTTTTTTACCCTGTAGTCTATAAGTTATAGAAGAGTTGGTGTTTTTTGAGTTGGAAGTGGCAACTGCTTGTAAAGAGATACAATGAGACCTGGGAAAAACAAGTTGTTAAAAGAGTGAGGAAGGATTTTTCCCATTTAAAACAATGCATATTTAAGTTTAAATATACATAACATCAGCAGCTGAGAATGCAGAGGTCTCTTCACCACAGAAATCAGCAATTCAGCAGCAGTGAGACACCTTCAGTGCTCTTCTTGCAGGTGGGCTGGCTGCTGTGAGAGGAGCATCCAAAATGGGTCATTGAAAGAAGAAAAGACACAGTTTAAAATTATTTTCTTGCTCAGTTCTGCTTCCTAAGATCCTGGCAGAGGAAATGATGTGGGACCTCTCCCTGCCTTTTGAAGGAGGCCTTGTTGTCACATCATTGTCACACAAAAAGGGCAAAATGAAAAGAGAAAAGCCAGAATTTCTAGGTGAGTCAGAGTGAGCTGTTGGTCCTGAGGCAGAAAATTGTTGAGAAGAAATGTTGGAGATGGGATGTGGGATGTTGGAGATGATTTTCGAGCCTGATTCTGGCCCACTCTGCCTCCCTGAGCCCTCTGCCAGTGGGAGAGCTGACAGAAAACCCAAAACTGCCTGGTGGGGTGGGTTCTGACGGAGCCCAGGGCACCACAGACATTGCAGGACATCCCAAAGCCTGCCTGGCCCTTCCCTGTTTCCTTGAGGAGAGCAAGAGCAGGAGGCCTTTGGCTGCAGCTCCCCCTGGGCACCCTTCCCGTGCCAGGGTCAGCTGCCAACACTGGCACACAGAGCCTGCCAGGCTTCCTGTCAGACCGAGATTTCATTCTATCATCTTGCAGAAAGCTTTAGGAGCCTTCCAGACTCCAAAATGAAGGAGTTAAGCCCCTCCAGGAGCACCCCCTCCATCCTCCAGCCAGGGATCTGCTCTTTCCCATGGGTGTCACAGCAAGATCCATTTCATCAGGCACCAGAAAGCCAGGGGCAATTACTGAGCAGAGCACTGGTGGCATAAATGAGATTAAACACCCACCCACACGTCCCAAGCTAAAGCAAATGGAAAAGTGGAGGAAATCGGCCCTCAGGACACACTGGAATACAGATTATTTTTTGTTCTTCCTTTCTGGAGAGCACTGAGTAAAAGGTCTCCTTAGTCCTGATCAGTTCAGATGTAGCATCTCGCTGCAGCCAGAGAAAGGCAGGCACTAAGAAGTTCTCAGAAGAAATAAAGAAGTTGAGAAAATCATTTTATTGCCTGACAGAAGGGGAGGCTGCCTTAATTTTGTTGTCACTGGGAGTCTAAATGTATAAGGACAGCTGCTGTGCTCAAGCAACAATGCAATCAGTTAATGCTTTCAGCAGGGAGACATTAGCAGCTTCTGCCTCCTGCCAGGCAGGGAGAAACAAAGTTTACCAAAAAAAAGGGGGGAAAGGGAAACTTTTAGACATTTTTTCCTAATTTTTCCCCCTGCTTTTTGGGCAAAGGCACAGTAGAGGAGGGAGAGCCTTCCAGGAGGTTCCCCTTACCCCATTTGGGTGGTTTGGTGTTCTGAATGTGCCTTGGCCATCACATTTTCTGCAGCAAAGCCACAGGATTACAAATATTAAACAGCACGTGATAAGGAACAGAGAGAGAGAGTCACCCAAGCTGCTCCTGTTATTGACCAGAAAAAGATCAAACAGCAGAATGTTGACTGAGATTTCAAACAAAACCACAAAACCAGGAAGAATTTGCCCTGCACAGAGCCAGAAATGGCATCAACAAAATGAAGACATTTGCTGTTTTTACATCCCCAGTTTGAAGTGAAGGTAAAGGAGAATAAAAGAGGAACTAAAACTCTGCAAACTCAACCATGTGTTTCTGCCTCGGAGCTGGAATAAGGAAGGCTCCTGCTGAAGGAACCATCCACACCTGTAAAAAGTTCTGGGGTGATAAAAAGAAGAATTAAAGGAGGGAAGGAAGGAGGGAAGGAAGGAGGGAAGGAGGGAGGGAAGGAGGGAGGGAGGGAAGGAAGGAGGGAAGGAAGGAGGGAAGGAGGGAGGGAGGGAGGGAGGGAGGGAAGGAAGGAAGGAAGGAAGGAAGGAAGGAAGGAAGGAAGGAAGGAAGGAAG
>VZUI01051549.1:0-75000 GCA_013401135.1 Cettia cetti
GCCCTCAGTACACCCAGCTTCTCAAGGTGGGTCATGTGGTCCAGAAAGCCAAAACCTTGACTGTGGTACCAGCCTGTAACCATTTGTTGATTAGTCAGATCTCACTGGCCATTTTAAAGAGTTTCCCTTTGAGAGGAGGATTAATGAAACAGCCGTGTATAATAGTCAGTGCACTGTACAAGGCTCAGTAGCCTATCAGTGACATCCCTGCTATGGCTCCCCAGAAAGCAGCCCCTCTCTAGAGACTGTGTCAGGTCTCTCCATACCTCTGAACCTCTCAGAAGTCACCTGTTGCCTTTTCTTAGTTGTGCTCATTGTGATGTGGGACCAGATGGGGCTGCCTTACTGGTTGTTATATAGGGAGCAGATGGGGCTGCCTTACTCAGCTCCAGTGCCTGTCATGATGTGGCAGGTCTTTCCTCTTCAGTCTGCAGAGAAACAAAGTGGTTATGCAAGGGCACTTTAGGCTTCAGGGAAGTCTCTCCTCCCTGTGGTCCTTACCATTGCAAGCTTCCATTCCTCTGTATTAGCCCCCTCACTTCTGTGTGTGCTGTTGAGGGAGTTTTTTTAGCTGTTTGGTTGTCGGCTCATGGGGACACTGCAGGCTGAGCTTGGGACCAGCTATCTAGCACCTTCTCAGTCTCCCTGATGTTATGCATAACATCTAACGCCTTCTAACTGCCTTCTGCAGGACGTGCACCACCTGAGCACATGTTCTGCATGCAGGTCGGCTGCCTGTCCCTTCCCCAGGAAAAACATGTCTCTTCCTGCAGTCTGAGATCTGCCCTATCTGTCCTGGTGGTATCTACTGTCCTCACCAGACAGAGCTGCTATAGGGAGAGGCTGCATTGCAGACCTCAGATGGCAGCCACAGCTAGATTGTGTATCCCTGCCTGTTTCAGAGGGCTTAACTCTGATCCACTGCTGTAATGGGACCAGTGACATGACTGTCCCATCTCCTCTACTTCGACTTCACAAAAACAGAAGGGCTCTAGTGTGACCCAAGCACAGCCAGGACCATTCACCTTTGCAGGAGGCTTTCTGCAGTTTTCCAGTGATGCCTACAGACCTAATTGTAAAGGTCTTTGCTGGGGTCATGGAAGGCCACTTGTCTGGCATGGAAAGGACATGGGTCCCCAGCATTCCTGGCCAATGCCAAAATCCCTCTATTCTGCTAAGATTTCAGTTTCACATTTTCCATAGATTTTCCATAGATTCTCCAGGGAAGAGTACATCTGCAAGTGAGCTGTGAGATAGATAAGTTACACAGTCTTGAAGTCTAATTCAGCTGCAGTGGTAATTACAGACTAGCATGGACACTCGAGCCTCTTTTATTCTAAACACAAAACGTGAAGTTAGCTGAGCCAGCAGAACAGCTGACAGTGCAAAGTAGGTACCTGCGTGAGTTGCCTGGCTGCACTGCTGGCAGTGCCATCATGCCTTTATGGCACGCTGTCAGGGTATGACAGTGAGGGAGCAACTACTCACTGGGAATCCAGAAAGAGCCTCACACACCTCTATGTCTCATGCATTAGTAGAGAGAAAAGTCTCCCCATTTTAGAATCTCTTTTATGTGCTTGGATAAAGATAATAGTGTCTCAGCTGGTGCAAGGCAGACTCTCTGACCAGGGCAACAGCAGGTTTTGGAGAGAGTTGCTAGCAGTATTTCCTTACTCCTTAAACCTATCCTTCAAAAGAGCTAACTGTAGCTTAACCTAGAGTTAATTTCGGTCATTTTAAGAATCTGAGATTATACTTCACACATTGTCAGTGTAGCACAAGTTAATGACATCTAGCTAATACAGGGGCCTTTGCTTTGCGCTGCACTACAGCTCCGACACACCCTGGCATCTACAAAATATTTTTTAAAAGATTGATACAGTGGGAAGTTAAAGTTTTCTTAAACCAGCCTTTATTAAAAAACATAAACATTTGTAAATATATAAAATTATAAAGTATCAAGTGCTTCTTGCTTCCCAGTACAGTGGAATACAGAAGTGAAAGGTAAATTTGGTGTTAATCTGCTTGGTGTGTTAGTTCCAGGGCTGCAGAACTGACCAGCTAATTTTGCAAAAGACAGCTAATCTCATTCCTCTGGCAGGTTTAAACAATCTTGTTTCGCTTTGGTTTCAGACTTCTTTCCTGCTCCTTTTGACAAACATCTGTGCTTACTAGTGAGAGCAAGGCTGGACCAGTAGGCTCCTTAGGAGGATACAAACAGGTGTTTTACAAAGGGTGACCCTTCCAGTTGCTAATGAGGAAGTGAATTCAGGCACTGAGAGAGCGCCTTTGTACAGTGTTCCTAAGGGAGAGTGTTCTTAGCATTTGGATCATCTTCTAGCTAAAGCTAGATAAAGCTAGTCACGGGTTCAGTTTGCATTAAGGTCCCTTAATCAGCAAGTACTCAGATCCCCTTGAAATACATACAAATAAAGCATCAGAAAATCCAAACCTTTTTTTTTTTTTTTTTTTTTTTTTTTTTTTAAACCACGTAGGTCTTACAAAGTTAAGAATTTCTCAGGTAGTACACCTAGACCTGAACTCCAAAGCAGGACATTACACTGCTGTGGAAGTACTGTAAAATGAAGAATCCAGTCGTATTCATTGTAATTGTCAGTGTTACTGAACTCCAAATGGGATCTTTTGTGTCATTTCCCATCTTACCTAACACTAAAGAACAGATGCCAGTTGCAGAGAGAACTGGAAGGTGTTTGTTGATGTTATTTCTTACTTGGTCTCCTCCCCAAAGCCCCTGTCACCTGCAGAAACTTATGACAAGTCCCTGTACTAAAGTGTCATCTTTGTCAGTTCTTCTGCCAGCTTCCACCATGCCAGGCACTGTGGTGTCATTGCCCAAAGTATGATGCCCTATAGGAGATCATCACATTAGTCTAATACTAAACCAGCAGGTTCATCCTCCTGTGGGAAACTTAAACCCCTGAAATTGCAAGAGAAGAAACAGAATCTCAAGTAGAACAAGCTAATCCTGAATGTCTCAGCTTTTAGCAGGGAACCAGAGGGCTGAGAAATTTAACTTCTACTGCTTACTGATATTTTCTTTTATAGGAATCACTATGGGCAAGGCTTTTCTTTTCTTGTAGAAGACAAAGTGACTCATTGTAACAAACTTGTATTACAGATCAGATACTTACATATCCCTGCTGGAACAGGAGGATGCTCTAGCTTCTACTGCCCTTCAGCTAAAAGGCACAATTAGCTCCAACATGAGTGGAAGAGTTGTTATGCCGTACCACAGTCCTTAAATAGATGTTTTCTACTGGGTTTGTTGTAGGCAGAGCTTCCATCTTTCTGAAACCTTCATCCTTGATCCAACTACATGAAAATTAAAAAATGGCTTAAATATGATGCCACCCTCCACTGTGACATTTCTTTAGCTTGAATCAAGTCAGCTAAAAATTGTAGTTACATGCATAGTTGACCATTGCCACTTTCACCTTTCTGGCAGGACAGCCTTTCTTAACAGCCCAGATCCCCAAATAAACACAAGACTGAGAGATGCACAGCAAAAGTGCTATTCACTCTAGTCCTTGCTTGTAGTGCAACATGACACGGATATCCCAGTGTACCAGCTCAGGATTGGTCCATGCCTACTAGGCCAAGTCCTTGGCCCTTGGCATCATCCCCTTTTTGGCCTGTTTAGGATTCAGGAACATGTGCTGTCACTGCATCTTCTGCCTTGACCAAATCAGCACTGATTGTCTCAGCATGGAGCCGCTTGTAGTCAGTGTGGAAGAAAATGACGTAGAAACAAGCCATACCACTGCAGAGGCCAGCCAGCACCAGTACTGGAGCTGTGAGAGAGAGATACACTTTTAGGCAGTGAATCCAATGGGTGCAGGAATATAAAGGTCAGCTCCCCAAAATGGCACATTCTGTCTGACCCCCTCCCAAGGGATACCCCCGAGGACAGGGCGCAGACCACAGTTTGGTAACAGACAAATCTTGCTTTACCTAAGACTGGCATAGGAAGAATATTTAGGCAAAATGTGGAAGGCTTCCATAACATTGAATCTTGCATGACCACCCAGACTGGCGGTCCTACACCAGTGCCCACATTGTACTTGTAGAAGTGTGTGTCTCTGTGTAAGTGTACCCATTTGTGTTTTGAGGGGTGGTGAAAAACATTACAAAAAGGATTGAATCAAATCACTCAAGCTTCACAAGGCAACAGGTCCTCACAGGTAGTAGATCTTGTCATATCTTCTGAGAGCAAAGTAGAAACATTTACTAAACATGAACTTTTATTAACGACAGATTTGTGTTTAAAGAATCTTTTCTGAGGGGAAAGAAAAAGTATATCTAAAAGACAATGCAACAAAGGCTGGAAGTAGCTGTAATTTCAACAGTGTCCCAAACAAACATCTTCAACCCTTCTCCAGAGGTTTTCCTGTATGTATCAGACCACAAAAGGAATAGGAATGGGTACCTAATCCAGCTCTGATCTGATTAAATGGCAAATTGCAAGCTTTCAGAGATGAAGCAGTCAAATTGCTTTTTGGGCACAGTTATTATGAAGTCTTGATCCCTTACAGCTAGTAGACCTTATTATGGGGAGTTTCTGCTCAGCCAAGCAGGATATATTCAGTAGGTGATGATCAGCCTTTGCTTACAGTGTCCACAGGTGTCATTATGCCATAAACACTAACCAGTTGAGAGATCAAGACTAGGGTTTAGGCTGCATTGAAAACATTTATGTGCTCCTGTTCGTCTCAGTTGCTGTCTCTACTGACCAGCCAGAAAAGAAGGGGAAATCTGAAATAAGTCAGAACAAGGCTGTACGAGTGTGTTACAAACACAGGCAGTTGTGTGTGCAGAAGAAAGGGCTGCAGCTTTCAGTCAAAGCATTTGTAACCTTGACCTCTGATATGGAAACCAGCCCTGGTTATGCTACATGGACAGTGTCTTCCCCTCAGAACAGCTGCTTTGTAGCCTTATGAAACTCAAGTCTCTGCAGGGTGACTGCAAGAAAAATTTTAACCCAGAGCCAGCAGTGGCATTCATGGCACCTGAGAGTTTTTTCCATTTCAGTCTTGCAGGATTGGTTTAGCAGGAGCAGCAAGGAGTCACCATCAGGTTCGGAAAGGGAGTTAGAAGATGCGCTACCATATGAAACACAATTACAGCGTTCCTCACACTGAGACCTAGAGAAGAGTGGGGAGTACCTGGGGTGCAATCAAGTGTCCAGCATCTTTTCTCAAGAACATACTTACTTGTCCAGTCCAGGGCTCCAACCTGGTCAAGGGCACAGGTGGAGAATGGATCCTCAGAAACACGGACCGTGAGAGCTTGTAGAAGAATCATTAAAATCACACCCTCAATCTGGCTGTGGGGAGAAGCCAACAAGCAGTTATGTTACCTGCCTGAGGTACCAGTGCTGCAGACAAGACCCCCTTCCCCAGCTGGAAGAGAATGATGTCTCTTTCTGGATCATGGTCCTTCTAGCAGAGAAAGCTACTGCTGGATTCCTCTGGCCCAGGCACTTGGTTAACTGGTTCTGGACCACAGGGTGTCCAGGTCAACTCCAGACACAGGGCCAGTGTGGCAGAATCACTATATACTCTCTCTGAAGGCGAGCAGGTGTTGAACTACACCTGTCAAAAAGATGAGGCATATTCACTGGGCAAAGACTTGGAAACACTTCTCACTGCAGGACTGAGGAAGCGAAAAAGGCTGTGGCCATAAACCTCCTCCTCATTCATGGCTAGCTGGCAGCAGTCACTAAGTCCACAATCAGTGAGAGACAACAGCCTTCAAAGACAGTGTCTCATGCCCCTCAGCAAGTCTTTGAGGTTTCTTGCTGCTGCACCTCCACCTGACACAAACACATGGCATCAGATCACTGGTGTCACTGCTTCGAGCTCCAGCAAGTCACACCTGCTGAAGTCCAGAGCCAGCTCTAGGCAGGTAAATTGGTAACTGGAAGGACAATCACTGTCCCTCACTGACTGATGAGCCCCATCTCCCTCAACAGAGCACCAGGACCTGACTCATCCCTCTACTGTAGTGGGAAATGGGTGCCTCTCTCAGGAACGCAGCCCCCATCTGCTCCAAAGGCAGATGGTGCTGGGCATAGTTAAATTAAGCGTTGTGCCAGCCAAGGGAGACCTTTTATCTTCCTTCTTGCTTTTCTCGCACCTCTTCCATATATAGTCCTGCCTGTTTTAAAACATTTAGTTCTTCAAGTCTGTGGCTCAGCCAGCCAGCTCCCCTTGCCAGGGGCATGTGCACAGACACCAGAAAGACATTCAGCAGAACAGCAAGCACTGATGTCTATGCTCTTCTCCATCTGCACCCACACCCCTGTGTGTGTGTTTGAGTGTTGGAACCCAAGCTCACCTGTCAATTTGATTTAATTGCTGGCTTACCTTGCAACAAAAATCAGGCCTGTAGATGTGCCCTCTCCTACAGGGTAGGAGCACTCCACAGCTAGCTCCATGGCAATGGGGTAGATGGCAAAACCAAAGAAACCAAAAAGTGAACTGGTAATGGCCAACATGACGGCCTGATGTCTGAACCGAGAAGTCTGCAGGCAAAGAAACAAAACCAAAATCTCAATGTCAGCACTGCTGTGAAGAAAGTCTCTGAACCTTTAACCTGCAAGAAGTCTCAGGGGGTGACTCACCTACCTTTTCCTGAAACAAATTTTTTTAATTTCAACCCTCTAGAGTCAACAAAAGGCTATAAAATGGAGAGTTACCTGTTCAGTTGAAGTAAGGAGAGGATCCGCAGAATTATCTGAAAAGCACTGGTGTGGTTGTACTACAGTAACTTGACTGGTTAGTAACTTACCAGGAGTATGCTCAACACCTCTCTAGGGCCAAGTCCCAGAGAGACTGTGCTTTGTCCCAAAGCACAGTAAAACTTTGGAAATGTTTGCATTAGGTTACTTGTGAGAATTCAGTGAGACATGCATTTGTAACAGTGAGATTTTAACATCAAAAGACCCAAAAAAAAAAGCAAACAAAAATCCACCTGAAATATTTACAAAACCTGGAGATTAGTTTAGTGCCTAGAACAGATTTGTCCCTAACTCTGGAGGAAAGAGCAACACCTTGTCCAATCAATGTTACTAAAGGCAAAGTACTTTGCAGCCATGCTGCTGGTACCTCCTTCCTTGACCATGTAATAAATTCCCATAGAGGAACACCAAGTGTCTGTCCTGGCAAGGCAGCAAAACTGGCCCAGCTAAACTGATTCAGTCAAGGAAAACTCTATGTGCCTGGAATCTGAGTTCAAAGTGCAAAGGGATCAAACAGATTTGAATGGGTGATTTTTGTTCTACCACTTTAAACTAACAGTTCATCTATATGTGATGAAGGTGAGGAGGGAAGGGCAGGAGGAATAGGCTTGCTTGTTGCTCCTAACACAGCCTCTTACCTACTCAGTGCTCTACCTGAGTCTAGGCAAGACTTGCATTCAGATCATCCTCAAAACAAATGCCAGAATATAGAAGGGGAATGCAAGGTGTGCTTTAGGTACCTTGTCCTACATTGACAAAAGCATTGCATTTGTCTGTGTCTTCCAAATGGAGCTACCATCTCTAGGGTCTTGGCCCCAGATACAAAGGTGAGATCACCCTTTAAAGAAGTCTGAACTTTTGTCACACGAGAAATGCGCAACACAAGACTGCTGGGAAAGCAGAAACCTGCACCATTCTGGGTCGTCTGCAGTGCTGTGTGTCGTGGTCAGATTCCTGCTGTGTGACGGCTCCCATTGGTAACAGCTGTGCTTGAGTGCAGTACTTGTACCCTGGGTCACGGGTGTGAAGCCTCCAGGCTGTGCATTCCTATTCTGGCTGAATTCAAGTGCTCTCCTCTTCTGCCCCTCTTGTCCCCTTCAAGGAACTATTTCAAAACTAGAACATAACTAGGTCCTTTCCGCTAATGTTACAACCCTGACATCTATCTCTGTTAAAGGCAGGTGTTGGAAAAACATGACATTCTTGTTCATATTTGTGACACAAATATTTGGCAATTCTCTTTTTTTTGAAAGAATGGTCTCAGGAGTCAGTAACCAAACATGGTAAACCAGTATAGGGAAATTAAATTATGCCTATTTATGTATATCACAAATCCTTCTGTCTCAGGCTCCACAGTGACTGTCAAATCCTCAATAAAGGGTCTTTCTTTAAAACATGCCTAGCCCAAAGAGAAAATCCCAAAGCACAACGTGGCTTAATAAACACTATGACGTCAAACAACCTTGGTTAAAGTTGATGATTTATCAGATGGCAACAGAAATAAACCCATGGGAATGGCAAAATGTAAGGGAGAACTCACCACTGCAAACATGATGCTGGCAAGTGCACTCAGACAGAAACTAATCTTGGTGGACTCTATGAACTTCCTTGTCCGGTCGACATATATGCCTAGCAGAAAAGCGCCCAACAAACCACAGACTGTGAACAGTGCACCATTCAGGCCAGCAAAATCCTGGAGGGCAGAAGAATAAGAAACCAGAGCAATTAGGAAAGAGGTTTTAATGTCACTAACCTATCTGCCAGCTACCAGTGGTTCACTTACTGAGGTAGGAAAAGCTTCCTTGCCTATTGCAGCCTTCACAGGGCTCTGAATAGCAAATGACAGAGCCCAGGTGCTTCTACAAGTGTGTGGGGACAGCAGGGTGACAGCACTCCCAAAAGATGACAAGTCTCTCTACACCTGTCAAGGGAGGCTGGATGCAGAGCAATAGCAGTTCCCTGGCATTAAGTATTCCAGCCCGGAGCTACTGGCCTCTTTCAGGGGCAGTCAGGTGCTTTGTCCACACTGGTGGCAACAGGCCCAACTGCCTTGGGACCTGCTGATGCTTATAACTACCCTCCTGGTCCTTTTTTTTACCAGGAACCTGCACTGGAACATCCAAAGCAGGTTAGAGGAGACACCAGCTGTGTCAAAGTCTAATTAGAGAGGTAGTGAGCAATGGCTAGTATAGGGTACATGCTCTGTTGCCTGCAGTGATTGCCCTTTGCTTGTAGCACTTCTTCAGCTCCATAAGAATTCAAATGCAGATAGCAATCCTGAAAGCACAGAAGCTTTTAACAAATTTGGAAAAGCATTTTTGGGACCCTAAGGGGCACTGGAAAGAAAAGGTACATGGAATAGCTTCTCTGGGCTAAAAAGGCCAGGGCAGGCCAGTCACACAGTGACAAAATTATGATGCACAGAAAGTAAGGTTGCAAAGTTTAACAGGTTTCCAGTTAAAAGCCAATGGAGTGCGGAAAATGTAACCTGGCTATGGAGCCCTGAGCCAGATATCAGATCTGGGAGCTGAAGAGGAGGTGTACAGAGACCAGACATGTAAATATGCATACATAACAGCTGGAGAAGTATTTTAAGAGGACCCCTCCCCCCCCACCCCAATGTAAGCACCAGGACTGAAGTGCAGCCTGCTGAAAGGAAACACCTGAACTGGGGGGGACCTCCTAATATGGAGGAGGGAGAAAGCAACAGGAACCAGCTGTGCACATGCTGTGCTGAACTGTAAAAGTTTTAGCTTGTTGTCATGAGAAGGATGAAGGAACAGCTGTCACAGTACCACCGACCACTTCTGCTGCCCTGGCTTCACGTAAATCTGTGCAAGGAGATAAAGGTGCTTCCATCAGCAGGTCTTCAGTTTCACTCTAGGGTCTGCCTGGGCCCCATTCTGCTCTGGAATATGTGGCAGAAGGCTGCATGGACAGAAGTGCTCTGGTATGGCTTAGAAAAATCTCAATATTCTTTTAATGTAAAAATTTTTGGTTTTAAGTGGGAGCCTGGCAACAGGCAGTAATGAAAATACAGGTCATCTATTATACTAAGAGTTTGACTGTGTTCTGGATTAATCTACTGCTAAGTCTATATTAGATAACATGAGCAAATAAGATACGAGACTGCAGCGTATTCAATTGTCTTCCTTTTGCTCTGAGTCCTTTATGAGGGAAAATCAGTTTGATTGTATCATAGACAACGTGGGGAGAAAAGAAAGAAGACTCACATTTGAATACCCCTTTTCACAAAGGATCTGTTCTAGTAGAGCTGAAAAGCAGGTGAACATCCCAATTCCTCCTCCAAAACACACTGCCAGGATGATGTATGGCTTGTTTCTCAGGAGCTAAAAAAAGAAGTTAATGTAAATAAGGAGAGGTGGTAAAAGGCGTGGCTGTGACTGCAGACTCGGGAGTCAGCAGCTCTGATTCCTCAGTTCAAAATGCTGATGAGGTAACTCCATGATGACTGGCAAAAGTATGGCTTTGTCCTGCCAGTTCAGCCAGAGGACAAGTCCAGCGGGGACCATGTAGGGAGGAACTCTTCAGTGCTCAAGTTCTTCCTTTGCTTTGCTATGTGCTATTCTACCTGTCACCACCTCTGCTTAGAAGACTCAGGTTATGAGCTTCTCTTGGATAAGACGAGCTCTGCCTGTTTGAGCTATCTGAATGGCTGCCAGCCCACAGTTGAACAGTCAGAAAGCATCTCTCGCAGCTTTGCTGTGAGCAGCTTCTGCTCCCTAAGGAAGGAAGGAAGGGATGCTGATCTCCTTCAAGGGGCTTTCCATGGCAGGTTTGGGGGAGTGGCATTCAGAGTCTGCTTTGTAAGCAGATTGTTCAGCACATCCTCATCCTGCAGGGCTGCATCCCTCACTCCAGCATGGCAGCCCCTATGCTGTAACACTTACCATTTTAAGCCCTCTGAAGAATGGCTGTGAGTTGGAGTTAGTGGCACTGGCTGATGGAGGCGTTGGCGGGACCTTCTCGTGAATCCCCAGAGTTGCTAGAGCACAGGCTGTTACTGCTGGAGCAGCATAAATACCCAGCTATACAACAGAAGGACAAGACAAGTTACCAGTCTTTCCAGCTCCACTACCTCCAAACAATAAATCAGCTGGATCCAAATCAGCCCAGCTGACTGATTAAAGCAGTTTGCATTTACCATCAATGGAATGTGCTTTCCTTCAGGAACTAGTGCAGGTGACAACAAGTTTGCTATAAGAATGCCCAAGGGATTGGCTGAAAGGAAATAGAAGAGAAATATTTTTTTCAAGCAAGCAGCCAGAATTGTGTATCCACCCCTATTGTGCCACAGCTGCAGTGTGCAGCACTGTAATGAACAAGGACAAAACAAGGCATATATAGGGAGAACCAGGAGGGAAACAGCTGGAGAAGCTGACTGTGTGGCCTTACTGTTGCCATACCTGTTGTCTCACCCCCATGAAACCCATTCTATAAAACCATCTCCCTTCAACTCCTAACTCCTGTGAACTGTTTTTCAGCTATGGACTATAATGTCCTCACCCTCACAAGGCTGCCTCAATAAATGTCAAACTGAAGGGACACAATTAAAATGGGTGAATCTATGTCATCTGTCCTGGTGTTACACAGCAGGAGTTACAGAGGTGTTTTTCCTTCTGTATTCCCCTATGCTATTAGGCATGCATACATTGTGTAGAGGATTCCCTTGCTCAAGCACTGGAACAGCCACTGCTCTCTTAGCCTCTGCTGCCATGACAGATGCTTCTTTCCCTTAACTGTCTTAGTGGCTTCTTAACTGCACGTACACTAATATGTCCATGTCCTTCTTATATATAGGAATCTACAAGCAGACACAGCTCTCCAGATGTGGACAGGCGACCTCCCTCAAGCTGCTGGCTATGCTCTTTATGAGGGTCATCAGGATGCCATTACTTTTCTTTGTCAATGAACAGGCAATGAACAGCACTCCAAAGTGACACTATGTCATTTCTGAGACCTTTCAAGCCTTTGTACTTCCTTTGCAAAGGCCAGGAAGGTATACAAGTTGATCTCTGCTACCGCCTACAAAAATTACATGGCAGCAGGGAATCTTGTAGAGTTTGTACAGGAGGAGGCAGTTGCATTATTATGGGTCTGGAGCTGAGCAGTGTGTGAAGCAGCACTCCTGGGACTCAGGTTGGGAACATCCAAAATTGCAGGTGACAATTTTTTAATGTTAAGGCAACGTTCTGCAAATAGTCAAACAAGTAAATCTGCTTTTCCACTAGTGTGCAGGGATGTGGTTAAGAAAGCCAAAGCCAGACTGGTGAGTCTGGTAAAGGGCAATGAGAAAGGCACCTTTAAGTACTTTGGCAGCAAAAGGAAAGTTAGGAAAATGTGGGCCTGTTGCTGGATGGGGAAGGATACTCGGTGATAAAGGACACACAAAACATTGAAGTATTCAATGCCTTCTTCACTTCTGTGATTGGTAAAACTGACCTTTAGCTCTGAGACCAGAGGTTAAGTTTGAAGCAATCAAGATTTACCCTCACTGGAGAAAGACTAGGTTGGAGAACACTAAATAAGCCATACATACACAAATCCATGGGACTGATAGGATTCATCAGCACTGAAGCAACGGATTGTTTCCATTGCAAGGCCATTTATTATTACCTTTGAAGGGCCACAGCAATTCCAAGAGGCTTCTGAAGACTGGAAGAGAGCAAATATCACTCCCATCTTCAAGAAGAACAAGAAGGAGAATCCAGGGAACTTCAGGCCTTTCAGTCTAACTTTGTTCCTTGAGAAGGTCATGGAATGATCAATCCTTGCCATCATTTCCAGGCACATGAAGGATGACAAGGTGAAAAGGAAAAATGCTTAACTAACCTGGTAGTTTTTATACAGTGAAATGACTGCTGGATGGATGAGGAAAGAGCAATTGACACTGTCTCCATAGTAACTTTGCAGACAAGCTGATATAAGTACTGTCTAGTCAAGTGAACAATGAGATGAACTGGAATCCAGCTGAATACCTGGGCTCAGCGGATTGTCACATGAAGACCAGCTGGAGGCCCATCATCAGTGATTCACCCAGGGGTTCGTACTGGGGCCATACAGTTTACTTGGATAATAGGACAGAGTGTATCCACAGCTAGTTTGCAGATGATGTGACACTGGGAGGAGTGACTTGCAGAAGAGATGGCCTCGCTGCTACTCAGAGGCATGGTAACAGACTGGATAAATAGGCAGAGGGGAACCTTGTGGAGTTTGACTAAAGGAAATATAATATGCTGCACCTGGGGAAGAAGAATAACTCATCCACCAGTACCCCTTGAGACTCACCAACTGGAAAGCAGCTCTGCAGAGAAGGACCAGAGGAGGAGTGTGTAGAGGGTCCTGGTGGACACCAACTTGGCCGTGAGACAGCAGCACAGCCTTCTGATAAAGAAAGCCACTGCAATCCTGGGCTCAGCATTAGGCAGTGTTATCAGTGGGAGTTCGTCTTAACCCTCTACTCAGCAGTAGCAAGTCCACATCTGGAGAATTGTTAGCAGTTCTCATCTTCCCAGTGTGAGGGAGACAGGAATTTACTGATCCAGAAAAGAGAAAAGATTATTAGGGGACTAGACCTTTTGTCATGTGAGGAGACACTAAGAGACCTGGGACTGATCAGCCTGGAGAAGCTGCTGGAAAGCAGTTTTGCAGTGAAGGATGTGGGGTCCTGGTGGATTGCAAGTTGACCATAAGCCAGCAATGCATCCTTGTAGAAAGGTGTCCAACAGCATGCTGGGCTGTATCAGGAGGAACAGGTGGAAGATCATGATCCTCCTCCTCTGCTAAGCCCTGGTGAGAAACATATAGAGTGACAAGTCCAATGCTGGGCTTCTTAATGCAAGATACCAAGTTAGTGGAGCAAGTCCAGTCTAGGGCCAATGACATGATTAAAGGTCTGGAGCATCTCTGATACCTAAGGAGGCTGGGACAGTTGGGACTGGTTAGCCTGGAGAAAAGAACATTGATCAGCTATTATAAAGATGGAACCAGACTTTTCTCAGTGGTGTACAAAGCGTAACATAGGAAACTACCTGAATATAAACTTCTTTACTGTGATAGCTGTTCAGCACTGAAACAAGATGCTCAGATAAGCTGCTACACTTTCATTCATGGAGATAATCAAAACCTCACTCAACACAAACCCAGGCAACCTGGTCTAGACAACCCTGGTTGGGAGGGAGTTGGACAAAATGATCCCAAGAGGTGCCTTCCACCCTTGTCTGTTCTATAATGATGCTGAGGAATCATTAATAATCCTATAGAACACAACTGTAGCATTTCTACTCTGTGCTTGGGAAAGTAGTAGCTTATGATGCTTGTGAAATATTACCTGCTTCTAAGTACATGGAAACAATTAAACAGCAGTTTCCAAGAAGATAGATCACTGTAGTCCCGGGTTTCACGCCTGGGATGTTTTGATCTTGGAAGGGTTCTTTCCCAAGCATTCTTCTGGTAAACAGAAGAACATTTTGTAAATATAAGGATGTTTACATTCTTTCTTATAGGAGTGACCTTCTTCTGAAGTCCCTCTGGGATGACCAATTGATTGAAAACTTTACCTTTGTGTTACCAATCAAACTGGCCTCTGACATTCTGTATAAAGAGGAGCTCATCCCAAAATAAAGGGAGAACCCACTGACCAGTTTCGAAAGGAGCCTGCGTCTCTTCTGTTTGTGTCCGTTGCGACAGATTACATCTTCTCTGTTGTGGTAAAATACAACTGGGCCTTGTAGAGGACCGCCTGTAAACTAGTTAGCTCTTTCCATGAACTATCAACATGCTGAAGCAGTTCCAGAAAGTGTAGATGAGGATTGGAAAGGTATAGGTGAGCATTGGGCTAAATTTGAAAGGACTGAGACCAGCTGAGTAACTACATGGTTTCAGTTGCCTTCTTTTCCTGGGAAGAGCTATTACATGGCCTAGATTATGAATAGAAAGGAGCTCACTGAGTTAATCAACTATACATTACAATCCAGGGGTCCTGGTGGACTAGCTTGCAGTACTCTGCAGTGGGGCTGTGTGTATTGTGGTCAGTGATGCTGATGCACTCTTCAGGGTGCAGAAAATGACATACCAACAGACCTCAGTAAGTGAAGACTTCTATGGATGAAGCAGAGGTCACTTCAGTGGACTCACTTTCTACTTCTGACACAAGAGAATTTCTTGTGATCTTCACAGTTTTTGGCCCTGCACTGCTTCTCTCTGAGTAAGTCTCTTAAAGTGATGGGTAGAAAAATCGTTCAAGATCTGAGTCATTAATCATTATCACAGCTGAGTCATAGTAATTTCAGCTGCTCAGCAGGATCCTGGGTGCAAGGTTCATATTTGTCACAAGTCCAGGGAAGCCTACCCATAGGCATTAACAGCAGAAAGCTGTAGAACCAGTTTCTGTGTGCAGCACTGACAGTACTGGAGTGCTGAGTGCTGCTCAGCATTAATTACACAGGAAGTGGGCACTGATAAATTGGAGCAAGATGACACAAAAAGCTCACATCAGCAACAGGTAGAATGGAGACAAGTAGGAAGCAGCAAAGAAAAATTTGTCTGTCAAGTAGCTGGGTGGAAGCCATTCAGTCTTCCAGGACAAATAAGAGAAGAGCTGATTCTGTCCATAACTACCTGACAGACAGGTGCAACAAGACTGAATACATGGGGCATAAAGAGCATCAGGATGTTGACATTTGCCATGAGCTAATAAGGATTGGATTAAATAACTGAGGCTGTGGTAGATGCTCCTTCCAGAGAGTATTTAAATTTTCTTGAAATGAAATCTTGATATCGTACAGCAGACATTATGGATATAACCAGGTTTTGTTAATGGAAGCCTTCCACAAAACAACATGCAGGTGTTGCAGCAGACAACTATCAAAGCCCATTCAGCCTGCACACTGACATCCCAACACGCCAGACACTGAACTGCTTCAGGTCTTGAGATTCCACTGCTCCTTGGTGTTCAGGATTATTCTTTGTCATAGTTAGATTCATTTTGTTCTGTAAAGACTGAGGATGCTGTGTGAACAAAATACTCTTTATCTTCTCTGGCTACTCTCTCACTTAAAAAGAGCACTTTGTAGGCAGCAGTCACTCAGGGCAGTGAAGCACAGAGTGCCCAGTGGTCCTTGGTAGTGCTTGTATCATGCCACACTGAGAACAAAGCTCCTTCTCTACCAGGGACGGTGAAAGTCTGTCTCAGCACCAGAAAACCAGGTGAATCATCATATTCACCCTATTCTAGAAAAAGCAGTGCAAAAATAATTTATTCATTCTGACACCATAGATCCATTCTTGCTAAACAACAGTGCCTATGCTCTAGTCTAGCAGGAGCACGGGAAAAGCTGCATAGGGGTGCTCTTGTTTCCCCATTCCTAACCCTTCCTGACAGCTTCAAGGAAATGGGGAGGGAAGACAGCTGCTGGCTGCTTTGAGGGAAGGACAGATGGGGCTGCCACACACACGCAGATACTACGAGACTTCACAGCTGGAGCCAGCGAACCAGCCCAGTTTCTGGAGCACCTCTCAAGTCCTTGGAGAAAAGAGATTTCTTTGGCTGCTGGGTAAAATGTCACATGAAGGGGGGAAACAGGTCTATCAAGTGCAGTATCCTATCTCTATATGTGCCCAAAGGAGCACAGGAATGTGATTAGAGCAAGCTTATCTGGTGCCTCTCCTCCAGTTTCTCAGCTTCCAGGAAGTTAGCAAAGCAGGTGTGCTTTCTGCATGGATAGTCCTGCCATTATGCATCCCAACATGGTTGTGCAGACAGACAAGATTATTTTATCTGTGTGTGCAAACATAGCAATTAGGAACACATGCAGTCTTCCTACTGGATGAACTGGTGGGCAAAGTTGTCACACCAGCCTCACCTCACCTCTATACAATTTGGCACCTGTGACCACTGGCACTACAATGCAATTTAAGACACTTTATTAAGAAACTGCAAAATTAAGGCCATTAAAGACTTAATAACATTAAGGGCTGTCGTCAAGCTATGTGATATTTAGGCAAAGATGACAACCTCGTCCTGGAAGAGAGGAAGAAGTTAGGAGTCTGGGTGGCTTATACTGAGCACTGCACCTGGATGTGGCTTATACCCACTTCTTGTTCACCTGTTTTGTTGCACATGACTGCAAGACTCTTGGGTGGAGCTGTATTTGCAAGGTAAACGGCTGTAGTACAAAGGACTTCCTCCACCTGCTGCCTCTGAAAGGCAAACAAATTGCTAGCAAGTTCTGTAAGGCAGCAATGTTACTTTGCAGTTATCACTTACACATTGATGCAATCATATTTGCTGTTGCTCTCTGGTGGTCTGGGAACCATAGCGCTGCCAGCTTTGTTGGTGAAAAGATGATAAGAGGCTGTGCTAATGCACAGAAGCATTGTCCAATAAACAGGTACCAGTAATTCTGGGAACCCAAGCTCAGGAACTTCAGAACGCTGAACATCCGGGTGATGCTACCAACCATGTTCAGCCATGCACTCAGGAGCACCTGCAGTGAGCAGAAAGAGGGTTTGTGTGCTGAAGCCTGAAGGGCAGAACTTAACACAATAGATCAGCATGAGCAAGGTCTCAAATGCACTACGGGAGACAACAGGTGTTAGTAATCACTGTCTGCAGACCATCCCCACCCCTCTGGATCACTGGAAGATGTTTCTGATCCTACCCACCTCCCCAGGAGTGTCTTGGGCTGACAGGGAGCAAGGTGGCTGTCTCAGCCCCACATAAGAACCACTTTGATGAGAAATATGAAGTTCACTAATTATACGATGTTGTCAAGTTTGCATCATCACCAATATTTTGCTGTGACAATCCAAAGATCATGGCAATGAATCATTCAGCTTATGGATCCTGTTCTTCTATTTCTATTAGCAGGCTAGTGTTTCAGTGCTGCATTCCACAACACAGTTCTGGGATTGTATAGAGATTGCAAGCTGGCTTAGCAGAGACCAAGCTCTGACCTGATAGGGATGTCTTGCTTGCACTCTGTCCTGCCAGTCCTTAAACTGGCCCTGCCAACAAAATTGTGACGCTAAGACTACCACAGCAAATCTGACCCAATTACAGAAAGCTCTTCACAGAGTCAGTTCACAGTATCCATCCCAGTCAGTTGACTAAGACAATGAAAACTAAAGCTAGAAAAGGCAAGCAACTTTATTCAGACTTTTTCCACTGCTCTCTCTACCATTGCCACAGAGGTGATGTTATTAAACTAGCATAGAGCTTTTAACTAGCTAGTTCTCTGCAGTATGTGGCAATACTCCTGCTCAAAGCATGTACATTAGTGCTTTGTGCAACTACTGCTACCTCTAGGTGAAACCTCCTCAGGGAAAAAGAACACTTAAACTCACAGAGCATCGGAGCCCCACACTGTCGAGGACCCATGTTGCCACCAGGCCAAATGGGATGGAGATAAGGAGGTACACCATTGAGAGCCAGTTGACCATCTCCAAGGAAATGTGGAAATAAGCAGCTGTCTTATCAGCCACAGGAGCAAATGTCAGCCACAGCTGCAAAACAAAGACCAAAAAGCAGGTAAGCATGAACACCTCCAACAGAACAGTAATTCAGCACCCCCTCAAACTGAGTTGCAAGGAGGCTCGCTGTCTTAGTCTCTCTCCAAATTGTGATGTTAAGGCTGGTAATAAAAGTTCAAACCCTCAGTGTCTGCAGTTATTTGGCCCAGAGCACCCCCTACATTTCACTGCCTCATCCCTAGTCCCCTAGTGCTGTTGCTGGAGGCTGGCAAAAGCACAAGTCGGTACCTTTTTCTGTCCCCATGTTGAACAGGTTGGCCCTGATGCACTTACTTACCTGATGGAAACCACATGGACTCATTCTGTGTCAGCATAAACAAAACAGAATCTGCCACTTTCTCTCTTCAGCTAAGATCCCCTTAAACTTGGACTGGTATTTTCAGTTCCATTTGTAACATCTGGATGGGGCCTTGTAAGAACAACTTTACTATGTGTCAGCCAAGACATACATTGTTTCCTGCCCTCCTAGACACAACTGTTAGAAAATTACTTGGAGATTGCTTTATTTTATGTATTAGAACACATAACAGGGAGGAACACACAGAAGAGGGGCTTCAACAACCATCCACATTCTTCTTCCAGTGCAATATCTGAACAAAGCTTCCTAGACTTTGTTTTAGACATTGATTTCTTGTCTCTTGTCTTGATTAAGACTTGAGATAAGTCTCCTTCTGGTTTCTTATGGGAATGATGAGAACTGCTTGATCCTAAAATCAGGTTCTGAGATCACAGGCACAAGAATTAGAGGATGTTTCTGTAGATTCTTTGCCAAGATGCATCCTGGTGCTTTTCAAAAATTCTGGTCTAACCTGTCAAATGGCTTAACCATTCAATTACAGGCTACTTCACTTTTAGAAGATGATCTTGATGCTGCTGAATATTCAAGGTTATAAAGTTTGTAAAGTTTGTAAAAGTTTTGCAGAAATGTGAACAAAAACTTCAGTTATAGCTTTCTACAAAAGAACTCCAGCCACAGTCTCTTTCCACGTACTCCCCTCTGTCATCACAAGTCTCCTCTTCATAGCCTGCAACCTGCAGCCAGCATCAGATGTGGTGTTTATGTATAACTGAAAAAGGCTCAGGTAACCTCAAAGGAAGGTGTGCTCCTACAAACTCCTTGTTATTTCCAGTATTCCTGGATGGTTTTTTCTTACGTGATAGGGACCGTAAAATCCACCACATTAGACAGGGGTAGAAGGGAAAATGGACTTTTCTTCTCCCTAGAGTCATTGTGTGACAATAGCCACATGTAAATCATTCTTAAGCTAGGCTTTTCTCCTAGCAGAGATACAATGAGTTAATGGCAGTAACAGAGAAGTTTAGAATATATTCTCAGCAGTCTTGTAAGGACTCCTAGCATCAGCCCTTTCTTATTCTCCAAAAGCTGCTGCCATGCAGTATCTCCTGTATTCAGTTCAAAGCTCACATTAGCATGCTGGGCTCAGAAACACCTATGGGACATCATTCAAAGGTCTGGTAGGGGATGGATTTGGTGTTTACTCAACTTCCACAGCCAGATGAATAAAGATGCTAGGTGCTGAAGGAACTCTTAGACAACAAGGAGGCTAATTCAGGTCACTTTCCAGACTTCCATCAGACTGTGATGGGAGTTTACATGTTTAATGCTAATGTAACTGTTTAGATGCTACGAGCATTACTAAGACACAAGCATTAATCTGCTTATGGGATGCTAATCTGCTGCTAAACAAATCCCAACTGTGTATTTCCAGCAAGAGCACTTCTGGGTTCCTCCAGGCCTTCCATGTGGGGGTGGTGGTGATGAAACAGTCTACCAGGAAACAGTGTAATTAAAGAGATGATACATTTTGTAAGCCCAGCTTCAGGTGCATATTCACCACTTCTTCTCCACTACACAACATGCTCAACCATGCATTACATCATTAGGAAAGTGATACCACAATCCAGAGCACAGCATTTTCTGTTCAGTGACTATATGCATCTAGGTGATCTGGGATCAAGCACTGGCACAATTCCATTAGATCTAGTAAAACCATTTCTTGCAGAAAACCAAGCACAGGGGCTGCCCAATATTCCTATCCTGAGCAAGAGCTCCAGTCCTAGCAAATCCGTGTGAGAACATGGAGGGTGGAAAGTTGCAGCTTGTCCAAGACAGAATTTGTCCCTCAAAGTAGGAAGTGGGTTTATTTATGAGGCTGGAGAGAAAAAGTATGTTTCATTGTTTAATATGTGGGGAATGGAGCTCAGGATGCAACTGTAGCCAGAGGCCAGCAAACGCCCCTGCAACTAAGAGGCAGCATTGTGGAGTTTTTCCTACACAGCGAAATACACGGTCTGTATGCCACCTTCTGCTTCTGGTTTTCCCAGTTTTGGTAACTTCACCCACAGTAGTTCTTCTGCCAGAAGCTAGAGTCCTTATCCAATATGTTTTTCTGAAACTTTGCAATGCCAGGGGTGGTACAGGGGCCGCCCTGAGGTATGCCGCCTCAGGTAGAACAGGTAAAGAAGATGCAGCTCTCTCTTGGTGAGGTCAAAGTTTTTTAAGCTCTAAAGATACAGAATAGAGACAAAGAGAGATTCTGCCCTCTGCCACTCCCCAAGGGCCATTGTTCTCACTCATCTTTGACACACCAAAACCACAGAATCACAGAATGACAGAATATTCTGAGTTGCAAGGGTCATCAAGTCCAAGCCTTATTTGAATAGCCTGTTTCAAAGGTGATGGCTGTAGATCACAGTGACAGAGAGAGAATGTGTGGGGTTATAGATGCCAGACCCCAGAAGCTTGTTGCTTCTGGGACAGGTAAAGGAAGGAGAAACAGAGAGACACCTCTGTCCTTGCAGGGCTGTTCAGTCCTTGCAATTTTCAGTTCCTGCACAAACTTCACTTTGTGGAAACACACTCCTGCTGTCTGGCCAAAGACGCATGCAGCTCCACTGCCTGAGAGGCCACACAAAACCAGAGCCTCAGCATGAGCTGCAGAAGGCATCAAGATGAGTCCTTGTTATGCACTGCACTGCTTCATCCGTGCTCACATGCGCTTCTCTGAAGGCAGCTCAAGAGATGCCACAATGTTAATTCCTGACTGTTATACTGACAAGCAATTTTCACTCATCTACTGTATCTTATATCCCTTCAAAGCCCTGCCAGCGCTACAATTAATGAAAACCCTTTGGTAAATTTTGACAAAATTCTCAACTTGGCACAAGTTGGTGTGGATGATGATGGAAGTCAGCAGCAGTTCACTTTCTGGACCATTGCATGTTAATCAGATTTACATGGAAGCCCATGCAGAGCCACTAAATCAGAGAGACTCTTGCTTTTGCAAGCCAAAAAGCCACTGAGTTTGTGAGCTCAGTTCCCTGACACTTGTCAAAACTCACTTCCCCATTCTCTCACAGATTTTGCATTAGTTGTTTTCAAATTACAGCTCCTCCTATAGTATAATCCAATATCATTGGTTATTTCACTGATGTTTTAGATCACAGTATTTGTTCCTTCAGCATTCAGTATGGACTTTCCCTTCCTTTCAGATATGCATCTAGAAGGATGTTGGAAGGGCCAACAAGCAATTTCTTCTCCAAAGGCAGGAATTTTAGTTCCTACGTTCCTCTTCTGAGCTCAAGCCATAGAAACATGTTCACCTCACTGAAGTTTCTAGGTTTAAAGATAGCATGCTAGTCTGGTCTGGAAACCATACCTCAGCACACACTCTTCACTATGAAAACTTGTGCTCAGCAGCTGAGGAAGAGGACAGAAGGGTGCCTGATGATCCATAAGCCTGTTCTGGCTTGCACTGGAATACAGCTGTAACTCCCACTGTACACAGCTGGCTGACTGGGGAGCCATGCCCCAACACTAGAAGAAAAGGACAGAAATGTTTTCCACCCAGAGTCTACTCATATCCTCAGTTACAGGAGGGGCCCCTCCACACCTACTTTAACAATGAAACTTGCACCAGGGCCAGGGCACTAACACCCAAACTATCTGACTAACACTGATGTAGGGAATGGTACTGGCTCCACTTTCAGCTCTCTTGCCTTCTGTTTTAATCTTCTTCTAGCTGACATTTTAATTGTCCCGCACCTCCCAAAGACTCCTTTGTTCTTTCTCCATCAACTCCATTAAAGGCTGAAAAGAAAAATGGAGCGGGACTTTTCACAAGGCATATAGTGGTAGAATCATGGGGAATGGTCTTAAAATAAGGGAGGGTAGATTTAGATTAGATATTAGAAAATTTACTGTAAGGTTACAGTGAGGCACTGGAATAGGTTGCACAGAGAGATTATGGACTCTCCATGTCTGGGCGTGATCAAGATCAGGCTGAATGAGAAACTTTGTCCAGTGGAAGGTCTCTGCTCATGGCAGAGGGGTGGAACTAGGTGATCTTTAATGTCCCGTCTGTGATTTTATATCACGATCCTGTGACAATTGCAGGCCTGCATGGGCATTCCTGTAATCAAAACAGATTACGGTTGTCCTCATCCTGATTCCATTTATAAGTTTTTTCTGTTGCCCTTTCTGATACCCTTGTAAACCCTTAGCTGATTCTCAGACATGCATCCCACTCTCTTCCTCCCAGAATCAGCCCAATTCCTTTTGTTTTCCTCCTGTGCTCATTCCCCTTATAACTCCATCTTCTCCTGCTTCAGTTCTTCCACTCTGCTGTCTTCACTGTTTCCACTCCCACACAGACTCTTCAGGACCTATTTCACCTGCAGGATCTGGTTTCCCCCCACCCATTCCAAGGGTACCCAGTGTTTGTCCTTCCTCCCATTTCTGCAAGAGGTTATTGGTGGGCTGTGAGACACCAGTTCTCTGCAATGGTAGCAAGAGAAGGTGGCTGAAGGCAAGACTCCATACATGCTCTACAACAGCAACAGATGTGAGCTATAGAAAGCAGCATACATGACAGATGTGAGATTTTTGGAGCTCAAAGTGCAGCAATCACACATATAACTAGGTACAGCCCTGCCAGAAGCAGTGTCAAACATGTTCTTCATGAAAGACAAGCTAGTAATCAATGCCTACTTTCCTCGTGAGCAAATCAAGATTCTAAAAGTGGAAAGCAAAATATTTGCAGAAAGGCAAACATATGCAATCAGGCAGGGTGGGAATTGGGCCACTTTGCTGCATCAGTGGTGGTATCAGCTATCAAATGTTGCTATATGGAGTGCTTTTCATTGTCTGACATACTGCATAGCTGAGCAGACTGTAGAAACGCCCCTGCAGTACCTTTATGTACAGTTTTAAAGGGAGGAGCCAAGGGAGTTGTCTTGCACGAAATGGGAACTTTTGAGTCGTAAAAGGCACCAGCATAGCTTGCCAGTGCCCACACAGGCTTTGCCTACAGCAATTCTGCCTACTCCAGCATGCTTTCCTTCATGCACCTGAACACTGCTTCCAAGGTGATGTAAGATGTCTTTCTGTGACATGGATGCTGCCTCTTTCTCCCTTGAGAGTGGATGATGAAGCCCTTACACCACAGTCCACATCTTCAAGGTTAAAAGGGCCACACAGTTTGGAATCAAACAGCCCCTGTGCCCCTGTGAAAAGGCACCCATGATGACTTAGGAGTCTAGGACATTAGGACAGAGGCATGATCTTCAGAAAAAGCCAGATCCTTGCCAAGATGTCTCTTAGTCTCTACAGCTCTCAGGAGATGTAGCACAAAAAAAAGCAGCAGCTGTGTGCGCATGTGTATTTGCAGGGGCACTGCTGGAGCAGGTGTGGGTGAGAAGCGTGTGCACCCTGCCCTGGAGCATGTCAGGCTCCACTTGTGCAGCTCTCCTTCCTCTCCCAAGTACACTAAGTGGTGGTGTAAGTCCTCCAGTTGGTGAGTCAGAAGCCACTTGGCCAAGTGTGAGCTCGCTCCAACCCCCTGCTCCTCTGCTCCTCCCCAGCTTGCTCATGCTGCTGAACACACAAATGGACAGTAAAAACTCCTGGTTTCATTCTCCTGTCTTTTTCTGTGTCCCCAGTGCTAAAGCAGAGAAAGTCTGTCCTGCGAAACACAAAGTTCCCACCTGTTCAGTTTCACAGGAAAGAGGAAAAAAGGAAAGAGCTACGTGTTACAGCAGCTGCAAGTACACTCAGTCTTGAACATGAAGCTCTTACAGCCTGCAGATGAAAAAAATTACACTCAAAACCACAAGCAAAACAAATCTGGGGAGAAACCACAGGCAGAGTTCTATCACTCCCTCATCAGCAGTGCTGCAAGAGACAGCTGGGGATAAACCATCTCTGCTTAGCTGTGGTCAGAACATCCTCTTTGCCCACAACTTCAGGCAGCAAGTATATTATGCTGACATTTGCTTAAAGTCTTTTTAAGATAAGGTAGGAATTTCCTACATTATATTGTTAGCTAGGAATTCCCAGAAAATCCATATTTAGGAAATGAGAACAAATTCCTGCTAAGGTAGTACCCACTTTGTACAGCAGGGAGAGGCAGAGGCTTTTAAACTGAGGTCAGTAATAGAAGCACAAGTAAGGGGCTTTTTATTGTTGGTGTAAAAGCCTCTACATCATATTAACCCTACTCTGCTCCAGTTAATGAAAGGATTTCATGTGCCGAAGTGGAGCAGAAGGATATAGGGAACAGTGTCCTTTTCATAATCACATGATCTGGTCTGGCTTTACTCAATCAGACTCTAAACTAGACTAAGAAATACTCCTTTCTCAGCCTGCCCTTGCTGCATGTCCTGCAGTTAACTTGCTTCTGGATTGTCTTCTTGACACTGAAAATCTCCCCCATCTAGTACTATCTTCTGATTGCCACTGTTAGGGGCACTGAAGGCCTCTATTAGAAATTGCATGTATATGGACAAGAGTGAGGAACACAAGGCATGATTCTGGAAGCTTGGTCCAGCAAATGAGGTCCAAGTCAGACAATTTGAAAGTCATGTGTCCTTACTACATGCATTTGCAGATCGCCTGACACAGGGGTACAAGAACAAAGTACTGCATGCAACATCTGCACAGAAACTGAGGACACATCTTAATCTGAAGGGCGATTTTTTACACCACAGAACCAGTAAATTAATCTTTTCATCTGGAACTTTTAAATAGCTACCAACCACTTTGATTTCACGGACTTTCAACCACTCCATCCATATTAATGTGATTTTTATCAGGAACATTTAGGAGAAACTTTAGCATCAGGAAATGTTTGCTTACAACTTTATATGTCAGCATAGTTGCCATTCCAGATTTGTGCAATGGCTTAGAAACAGCAATTCCACTCTAGGATATTTACTAGGCACTAAGTTTTGAAATAGTAAAGTTCTGGCCTAATTTCATACCATGTAAAAATAATACTATGGGCAGTCAGGAAGTTGTCAAGACACAAAGGAGACAGAAGGTCAGTCTTCCAGGGCTACAAAGTTTTCAGCAACACACTGAGGACACAGTTTAAGAAACCCTCCAGTTTCACTTTTAACATTTCAGCAAAGTCAAAATCTGACAAGACATTCTGGAAAAGGCGTGGTACAGTTTCCTTCACCCATGCTTCACCCACCCAGAGTGGGTTTATTTCTTGCCAAATAATGTTCTTCTGCTGTGCCAATTTAACTGCAAACAAGCAGTGGGGCTTTCTTTGTAGTAGACTTTTTTACAATCTTGAAGGATATACTGATTTTCCATTGAGAAGGTGCATTCATCTTTTTTCCCAAATACAGCCAAAATTCTCACTATGTTTTTCCATTTCTCTACTCTAGTACTCTTGCATCATGGAATATCTAATCTTCTTTCAAAGCATTTAAATGTTTGCAGGTTACAGTGCCTGATCCTGTCTGCCAGACAGCGCACATTCACAACATGGTAATCCTCAAGAACATGAATAATTCTACATCAGTCTGATAATTATCAACAATGTCCTCAATTACTTGATGAGCAAAGATCTGGGCTTCTTTTTCATATAGTAAGCCTTGATAAGAGGTAACTTTATGGGTTTATCTTTGTAACTACTGAACTTAATTAAAATCTGTTCAACAGGTGGGCTATGATCTGGTATCCAATTTTTTTCAAGATTCTCACAACAAGGCAGCAAGAGTAGGCAAAAAAGAAATTCATACAACCATCTGTTTAATGCAGAATTACTCCTATAGTGTTCTGTATATGCAAAAGATCCTGGAAGGAAGCTTTCCTGACCAGATAAATCTGCTGTCACAGGCCAGCAATGCGGCAGAGGTAACTCCTGCTCCTCTCCCACGGCGTTTCAACACTGCTCTGCTATTCTTAGGCTAGAACATGTGATCCTCATAGACGATGAATACTCTCTCTGTCTCCCCATGGCTTACGAAGTGGACTCGGCAGCAACTTTCGCTGTGCTCCGGGACACATTTTGTTTCAACCCAGTCTGACTTGACGCTGCGGTACTTCCTGCTGTGCTCTTGGAGATCACACACGCCCTCCCGCCTCATCCTGCCCTTCCCCCGTCACCACCCCTCGGTGCCCCGGATCCCACCGGTCAGAAACGAAAGCGTGAAAGCCGAGGTCGTAACCAGAACAACAAAGTTCAAAAGTAAAACGCGCTATTTCCGTGCACAAGGCACGGCCAGGCTGACGCTTCTCTGAACTGAGCACGTACAACGGAGTCCCGGTGCTCCAAGGATGAGGGGGTGGATCTGAGACAGGGCACTGGGGCAGAGCCCTGGGGACTGCCTGGCTGCTTCTAGGAAGAAACAGGAGGTCGTTTTGGCTCCGGCGAGCCATGTCATCCCGTCCTCCCTCCGCAGCAGCAGCAGCCAGAGCTGTTCTCCAGATCTGCTGCACAGCGAGGCGGCAGGGGAGGGCTGTGTGCCCTGCCTGCTCTGCGCCTCCGCCTGCTGCTCGGGCACCCGGGGCTGCCGGCGGCCGCCCCCTTCCCCAGCACCCCGGAGGAGCTTCCCAACCCCACGGCGCGGGGAGCGGCTGCCCGCGGCAGGAGGGGCGGCCGCACTCACCATAGCGTTGGAGCAGTTCAGCAGGCACACGACGGCCAGCAGGAACCACCGCCGCCGGTACGTCTTGAACCGGGCCGGCGGCTCCTGGCTGCGCTCTCCCAGCAGGCTGGCCGCCTCGGCGCCCTCCATCGCGGCTCGGCGCGGCTCAGCTCGGCACTGCCCCGTCCGGCCCCGCCCCGGCGCCCTTCCCGGCCTCTCCGGGGCGGCTCCAGCTGCACCGCCGCCCGGCTGGGCCGGGCTGGGGCTGCGTTGTGGGCCCGCCGTCGCTGCGGAGCCGCGTCGAGCCGAGCGCCAGCCCTTGCCCGCGGAGATGGGTCTGTCCTGCCGCGCTCCTCAGGGGGAAGCACGGCGCTCCGCAGCGGGGCTGCTGAGGGGCGCGGAACGGGCGGCACCCTGGCCAGGAGACGCCTCTCCTGCTTGTGGGTCCTTAAATAGACAACACCACCCTCGCCACCATCACTACTGCCCGCTGACGGCTCCGCGTTCCCGTGGGAGTCACCGTTAGCTCTCGCCTCCGGGCAGCGCCCCAGCGGCACTTCCGCGGCTGGGGGCGGCATGAGCAGGGAGAAGCCTCTCGGAGCAGCCCTGTCCGAGGGGTATCGCTTACTGGAGTAGAAAAGGACTAGAGGAGACTAAGGGGAGAATGGTTAGACCCACAGGGGTCTATCAGCCACAGGATATATAGTTTGGTTATGGATTTTTATGACTGTTTTTGCTGCAGACATTTGCTGCAGCATTTTCTTTCCCGGATGTAGAGATACCCCGCTAGATGTTATCTCCTACCCAAAAACTCACCAAGGGAAAAAAATGCAAAGGAAAAGGCTACACTGGCTCCAAAAAAGACTTCAGGTGGGATGAACACTGGTAGTGCCCGGGTATCTTTATGTCAACTCTGAGATGTAACCACCCTCACACACCCACCACACACCAACGGCTTGGCCTCAGCAGTACTAAGGCTGGTGGATTCCAGAAATGGCCCCAAAATACGGACATCCACTATATTGCCTCTGGTTCAGGCCTTTAAAATCCTTGTGCCATTCCTCACCACAACCTGCTAAGACTGTATCACTCTCTCAGTAAGAGGCTGAGGTCACTTACTGTTAGAAGGACTCTATCCCAAATGCTTTGAGCATATTTGGAAGAATGGGTAAGGAAGTTTTATCCTGCATGCCAATATTGTCTCATGAACAATTTTAGCTGAAATTTTCTGGAGTGGGAGAGGAGTTGGGAGTGGAGAGAGGAAAATGAGGAAGAAGAAACCATTTCTAGCCCATGTCAAGCCTGTTGTTTCAGTGTAGAGAGAAGCATGGATTATTTGTGCCAGTAACAAGCTTTACTGACTGATAGATTGTGCCTTCTAGTCTCTCTCATCTGGAATTAGGGGTTGACATTTAGCAATAGCAGTTGACATTTTGTAATAGCAAGTGGGAATATTAAGGTAATATTATTGATTGACATTTTCCTCTGTCTACAAATGCCTGGTTTGTGAGCTGCTGACAAATGGGCACTGTTGTTTGTTGTACACTGATGCACAGCAACTTCTGTCCTGCTCTGGAAAGACAATCAACAGTCTGGGTTGTGTGCACCAGTGAACTACCCTCCTGACCCGCAGTGCTGCCACATGCAGGGAAACTTACACACCAACATGCTAAAAAGAGGCCTAGGTGTGTGGGACAGGAAAAAGGCATGGTGGCCAGTGCTCACCAGGAGAACCATCATTCCCTCCTCTCCCTGGTCTCTCCTGGCATACAAGCCCTGTGTGAAAATCAGCTTTGCTAAGACTCTGTGTACGTGATCATCACCATGCTCACTCCTTTTTCTGCTTAAAATCTCTGTTATCATTAAAGATGTCTGAACAATGCTGTCAGAAACCAAGATCCCATATGAAATTCCTTTACAAATTCATTTTGTTAGTAAAATATGTTAAAAGCTCCATTTTCACATATTTTTAAGACAGATCAGAATCAAGTCTGCCTTATTTAGCCCCTTTCTGTATTATTTATGTCAAGACAACGTGCTGTTTTCTACTTGAAATAGGGTTCCAGAGCAAATCAGAGCTGGATGTTGAGGGAGATACTTTCTGTGAGAGCTCTGCCATTTGGTTGCAGACATCAGAAATACAGTGTCAAACAGGGCCACAGAGAGGGAAAAGGACAACACAACAGAAGAGAACTGCTTTGATATTTGGACCAGAACAATTTACTCCCCCACCTTTTCTCCACTTACCCTTCTAGAGGTATTGTCTTGCTGTATGTACCCTGTAAAGACTGGTCTGGGGCTGCAGAAAGGTTGGAGTACTTCAGGCAGCTCTTTACAACCTCATTCCTCTGATCTATACCACATCCCCTATGAACAGGGGCACCATTTGTACTGGCAGCGCAACCAGGACAGCAATAGGATTAGTGTTGAAGGAAAAAGGCCTCATCTGTCCTGCATCTTCTTATTCTTTCCTGGTGCTCTGATTGTTCCTATTACATTTCTATCAGTGTCTTTCTCTTCTATATCACCTTCTCTTTCCCATACCCAAGCACATCCTATCCCTGTTTTCATCCTCGTTCTTGTTTCCGTGAACAGGAAGCATAAGCCAGATGTCTGCTTCTTAGTTAAGCAGTTTCTTATTTTGTAGGTACTTGTACTGAGATACCTGTAGTCTCTGATCTGTGAGCATATCTAAGATACACACAGATCCAACTATGCAGTTGGTACAGTAAGTAATAGAAAGAAAGTTTTTGGCAATGGAGTAGTTGAAGTCTCTGTACATTGGTTGAAAAATGTATGTGAAATAACTTAGTGTCAGAAGAGAATTCTGCATCCACAGCACTTTTCCAGTATTATGCCCCTATGATGGTAATTACAGGATCATCCAGCAGGGTCAGAAATTGTGGTTTAAGGGGGAAGGGAGTACCCAAGATTTGAAGATGCTTATGGTTGAAAGAAATTACAAGTCAGAGGGGCCACAAAAGCTTAAAAAGTTTTATTAGTAAATGACACTCTTGGCATGTAAATTGGTATAAGCACATGGCACTGGGTTTAGCTAACGGGGTAGGGTGAAAGAGAAAAGAGGAATGTAGAGGAGGAGAGAGAGTGAAAGGAAAAAAGGCAGAAGGTGAGATCACCAGTCCTACCTCCAGCACTGATACAGCTGGAGCTGGATGGGATGTTCAGGGAGCACCTGCGCACACAGGCTTTATGGGAGTACCTCTCCATCTTGGAGATAAGTTTCTCACTTTCCATGCAAATTAGTAATCCTGTGCAGTCCATTCCTGCAGACCTTTCTGGAAATGGGTTGGAAGGCTTTGGGGATCTCTGGTGGTCTCAATCCTCTCTTACAGTCCACAGTGCACAGTTCTCATCCTCATCCCTGTACTTGTGCTTTGCTGTGTTGTGCTCATCTCCAGGACCCAGAACAAGGACATTTGTCCCAGAAATGCGCTGCCCTACCTCCTTACGGCCTCTTCTCCAGTTTATCATTACCAACAATTCTTGGCTGTTATTTCCAACAATCCATGGCTGGCTCCACAGTTATCTGGCTATTGGTGTTTGAAACATATACATTAGCCCTCTTGTCTCCTAGGATCCTACAGCAATGAAGTCAGACCAGTTTGCTTAGGACTCAATCTGGTCTTGAAAACCCTCAGCAACAGAAACTGCACAACCTCTTTGGGCAATTGATTCTCCTGCTGGACCAGTTCTAGGATAGATGTCACAAAACAGCCCTTAAATAGAGCACAACTCATTAAGCACAATCCTCTGATCTCATTCAAAGTCGGATCAGTTGGCTACACATCCAGACCATAATGTCTTAGCTTAAATACAAGAATGCTGGTAGAGTTGGAAGTGTTCCTAATTTCAAGGAAAATTACATCCGTTGCTCTCACCCATCCACAAATCCCATTATTTTATCAAAAAAGGGCAATCAGGCACATTCACTGTTATGACTTATCCATCCTTGGTGAACCTGTGCAGATTATTCACAGTTGCCTATTTCTCCTTCATGTGTTCAGAAATATCATGCAAGAGAACTTGTTTCATGGTTTGGTTTTTTTCCCTAGGGATTGAAGTATGACTGGACAATCTGCAGTTGTTCTTTGAGCTCTTTTTAAGTATAAGTGCAACATTTCTACAGTTGGGAGGGATATCCATGGCTCCTCAAAGATGATCAAAAGTGACCTTGCACTGGCATCAGACAGCTGTCTCAGCATCGTTGGACACAACCCTTGTGTTTCTGTGGACTTGTACATGCCAAGTTTTCTCCAGCAACTTCTAACTCATCCACACAAGGTCATCTCTCCCCTCCATGAATCCCAGGCCTGAAACCCTAGGAGACCTTGCTGTGAAAAGAAGACATTGGGTTCCTCAGGTTTGACTGTGTCCACTTTGAGTAAAACACCCAGCTTACTCAGTGAACAGATGCCATTTTCCTTGTTCAGCTGCTTACCATTTAGCAGCTGAAGCTCTTTTTGTTACTATTGACATACAAGTTAAAATTCCAGTTAAGCTTTTACTTTCCTGACACCATGCCTACATGCCCGGGCAATGTTTGTAAATTCCTCCTTGTAGCCCGTCCCTGCATCCATCTTCTGTATATTCTTTTTTTTGCATTGGACTTCTGCCACAATTCCTTATTTACCCAAGCTGGTCTGCTTATTTGTCTCTTTTTTTCCTGAAAACTGAGATGGCCTGTCCTCACACTAGGTTTAAGCTTCACAGACCTCATCACTGCTGGAGAGAGTGACAGAGTGAAAAGCAGCTCTTTCACCTGCTGTGCAGTGCAAGAGGTAGGGAACAAGATGTCCTGAGCTGCAGATCTAGGGAGTCAGATACCTTAGGGGTGCACCTTTGGGTTGACTAGCACTGAAGTAAGTTGCAACCCTTTCATTATGGTTGGGGCATTAGTAATATCCTCCTGCATGGATCATCTGCTTGCTGCTGACACTGCAGGTTTCTGTGCTGTGGATCTAATAGGTTCTTGTCTCTCTTTAACCACAGGTTTTCAGGAAACTGTAGGGACTTCCCTGCTGTTAGGAATGCAGTCCCTCTGTCATGTATCGTTAAAACTTGGTAACATTAAAAAAACTAAAGAAAGGAGAAGGAAATAGCCAAACTTACTAGGTTTGTGCATTCCATACTAAGGAGCCCACATGGTACCTGAAAGTGTAATTAAAGGACATGCAGTCTCATTAAGTACAGAATGTGTGTATGGGGGTGGAGGTGGAATTAGGATTGCTCAAGCAATTTTTATTCTGGCATTTCCTAATGTTTTAATGTTTAAATTAGCAAGTCTTAATTAATTTTCATTACACAAAAATATGGTGAAAAGTGCGGTTGTTACATAAATGGATCCACTGCCCATTGCTTTTTTCTTGTTAGATCTCAGAAGCAAAAGGAGGTTTCCCCAGGGAACCCTGAATTTTGTTTAATATGGATGTTTTTAATGCTAATTAAACTGTGTATTTGTTTGCTTTGTAGGAGAAAGGGCTCTGAAGACTCATTCTGCAAACCTGGGGGCCAGCAAGCATACTGTTTGTTTCCACAGTGCACAGTGTGGAAGGTGAATTGAAAGAAACTAGTTAAATCTTCATGTCAAAGACTGCCATGATACAAATCAAAGACCCTTCATAGAGCAGATTATAAATTAAAAACAACAGCAAACTCAAAAGATTTCAGAAGAGAAAGCATTTGTTGAGTGCAGAGAGGGAAACAGCAGCAAAGTATCTCCCAGGCTGCAAGAGAGTATTGCATATGCAAGCTCTGCATTACTGGCAGGTATGGAGAGGAAAGAGGAATGCAGAAGTTCACTGCACCGGCATGTTTGCAGACTGCTGAACCAGACACTTTCCTCCAGACATAGATTAGTTGCTTGCTTCGGCAAACAGAGCAAAACAGGCCAGTCAAATCACAAAAAATATCATAGGAGACAGCAAAACTCATGTCCAACACTGGGTAGCAAACCAGTTGTCCAGTGCCTGCATCTCTTCACAGTGAGGCAGGCCCTGAGTATGATTCCTTGTGTTGCTGTCACTGGCAGTTGTGATCCTGGAAAACAAACTGTAAGAGAACTGTGAGCAGCTGCCAAAAGCATGGGAAGCTAAGTCACCTCTGCTGCTTTAAATGCCAATGTAAGAAAAGCCCATTATGCAGTCTCATCTTGGAATAATTTCCTGCAGGATAAGTTTAAAGACTTGTCTACATTTTGTCTCACTCCTCCTTGTGGAGGTTTTCCTTTTCCCAAGACCGAGTACAGATTTGTCTTTGTAGCTAAAACCATTCCTGCAAATGGGGAGATCCAGCCTCACAACAGGTTCTTTCTGGCCAAAATAAATTACATATGTCTTAGAAAATGGACCCTATGATTGTGAAGTAAAAACTGACTGCTGTATTTCTGCTGCCAGTTTTTTCTGAAGCCTAAGATCACTGAATTAAAGATGTCACTAAAAATTTCCTAATATTTCAAAGTATTTTCTTATTTTGTGTGTAGTCATCCATGAGGTATTTTGTTTCCATTTACAGTTATACCAGTTTTTTCCCACTTATACAAGATAAGCAAGTGGAATTGTAGTTTATCTAAAAATCTGTCCTTTGTGAACTCACAGCTTCATTAGTGCCTTGTAGAATTAATTTTTCAAGGACAGAATTGGAAATAATATTTTAGTTTACTATTTTATTTTATTTTCTGTGTATAAAGACATAATAATTTTAACAGTTTTGCAAACATGCATAACTGAAACTATTTAAGAATCATGATATTGAACTGTATTTCATACTCCATTTAAAATAGGTGAATGTAAAATCCAAACAAAATAGATCCAATTACATTTTGAAGTAAAAGGAAATTTTAAAAATTATCTTTCCTGAGGCAGCATTGTCTCTGCTCTTCTTTGTTTTCTTGTTTTCTTTTTCTTATTTCTTTGTTAGCACAAAGGTGGCTCACTGGCTCACAGTGTCTAGGCTTGTCTCCCAGTTGTGGGAAAGCCTTGGCTTTTTCTCAGGAACATTTCCAGATTTGTCCTTTGTTCTCTGCACAAAGAAATGTGTTAAATGGGAGCTAATGAGTGAAGTAAAGATCCACATACTGAAAACACGATTAGATGCCTGATGGTCCCAGAAAGCAACAGCTAAAATTCCAGGTGCACTGGAACAAAGATGAAGATGAGAAGAGATGGTCGGTGCTATCCAGGTGGAGCACACAAGGGACTTAGTTAAATCTGATTTAAGGATACTGTGCAAAGGCCATACCATTATCATTTTTAAATACCTCAAAACATTATTGTTTATCTTCCCAGAAAGCAGTGACACCTGTGGACAGTAGCTTCCTGTTCTGCCTTTCTATCTTGTCTCTCTTCCTCTTTCCTTTTCCTTCTTTCTGCAAGATAACAAGAAAAGTTAGATGATTTATCTAGGCCTTTCCTGCATATTGGTCATCTTAGTTCAATTTCTAGTGTTTGGAAGGCCTGTTTTGTGCTAATTTCAGTTCCTCTTCAGTGCAATTTACCGTGTCATTGGATGCACATTCTGTTATATGCTCCTTCATCTGGACATAATATCTGGAATGGAATTCCCTTCCTAAACCTAATTCAAAACAACAAAGAGGATGTTGTCATTTTTGATTGCTAATAACTACAGAGTTCTTTTTTAGTTTTGCCTTTCAGTAGTCAAATACACTAACCTATTCCTTCTGCTTTATACAGATTTGCAGATGTAGAGAAGAGTTACAATTACACAGGCTGGGTGAGGCGTATATAGGCTGGCAGAGGATTTTAGACAACAAAGTCCAGAGGTCTACAAGGTTATTTCCCTCCTCTTCTGTTTTGCCTGTATCTGTGCATGCCAGAAATCCCCAGCAGGGGACTTCATAATCTCTCTGCAGGAGGCCACACAGTATGTTCACACACCCACAACACATGCATGCTTGCTTTACTCCTGGTCTTCTGCTGTCAGTTTGTGTAATTGGAAAAGAGCAATTCAATATTTTTATTACTCAGTGGTGGCAGAAAGTGGTATGTGAAATCTTCACAGAAGTCCAGAATTAACCAGTTTAAGGAGTAATCTCAGTCCTTCTTTTGTTTCTGAAATAGCTAATGACCAGTAAACATAAACCAACTGGGCCTAAACTAGCCCATAAGGATAGAAATGGCAAAGTGATTATGTTTGTCATGCATGTAGTTAGTGTTACTGAAAATGAAAGCTAGCAAGTATTTATGAAAGAAAGAAAATTTGCTTAGTACTGCACTAGAAGACCCATCCCATTGCCAGTGGAAAAGTCATGATCTATATAAGTAACTTTTTGTATGTGTTGACCTGCTTCAGTCATGCTGGATAGAAGGGTGGAAATCCCAATGGCTTTGATGTCATATAAATTTCGTAAAAATTGGTCTCTGGGAAGACAAGAAGGAGGACACAGTACTGTTTGTAAGGGAAGGCAGAGAAGGGTCAGGTATTCTGTCTTCTGGTGAACTCCCCAAAAGCTCAGGAGCAGAGTTAAGCTTGGCAGTTGGTACCCTAAATCCTGTTCCAAGCCACCCAAATCTCACACTGCCCCTTGGCCCACTGTCCACTCAACCAAAAAGAGCTCAGGGTCATGAGAGACACTCTAGGTCTTAGAGGGAGACCAAAAGAAGATTCATGTGGTAGAGTAGATACTGGGAAGAAATGCATGAAAAATACATGGTTTCTGCAGAAAGACCAATTTGTTTAGATTTGTATTATGCCAGGCCAGAAAAAAATTTGCCTATTTTCTTGTTGCTTTTTTCACCTTTAATGGTTCTTGTTTCACAGTATCACAGAGTTGTTAGGAAAATACATAGGGTATAGTTTAGGTCTGTCTTCAAATTTTTTTAGACTAGGAGAGTATTTCATGAAGAACCTCTTCTGTGTTCTCATGCTGAATTTCACAGTTGCTTCCCACCTTGAGCAAATACCCAGTTCTTGTTTCCATGCATAACTAACAGATCTGAAGACAGAATTATTTAATACAGATCCCAATTGTTATAATTTTAAATTCTCTTTATGGCCCTGCAGAATCACTGGAATGCTTTAAAGCTCAACTCCTATTAAAACTATATCCACCAGAGGCTGATTTGTTTTCTACTCTGTGCTGTCATACACACTAATACAGTTGAAAATACAATTAAATATCCTCAGCAGCACAAATTTTTCAAATCAAAATTGTTACAGAAAATTATAAGTACTTTAAAGGAATAATTAGCCTCTGTGTAAGCGATGAGGGGGGGTTTACATCCTGTGGCTTGAGAGTAGGAAGCTGGAATTATCACTTTACTTTGAAAAACTCATAGACGGCATGGATTGTAAAGCTTCTGTGTGACAAACCCGAAAAATTTTTTATTCCAACAGAAATAATGAGATTCATATTTGACTGTCATTGTGGCCTTTACACATGCTGAAGAGAAACACTGTAATGTGTTACCCAGAGGAGTTGTTCATACAAAGAACATGGGATAAATTACATACTACAGAGGCCAGTGAAGGTAACCTGTGTAGAACTGGTTGCTTGTAAAACAAAGGTCAACTGTCATAGCAGAGCCAATACCGCCACTCAGGCTGCTGCTGCAGTATATTGTGCTGATTCATCACTAAAGTAAAAAGAAAAAAACTACACAGAAATAATTTATTTTACTATATTAATGCTCTAAAATCCAGCTATTCTGTTTCACATTGAACACATCATCAATTGCATTTTTAGATGAGCTTCCTTGTAGACTGAAAGGTTTAATGTAAGATGGGAAGTGTGCGCACTCATTTCATAAAGGTGAAGTTGCTTACTTCTCACCTTTTTTCACCCAGAAAATAACACTGTTGTGACAAAAGCATGACCTTACCTTTTTCATGTTAGAAGTACTGTGAATTGCAGCAGGAGCTACTGTTACCTCCTCAGACACCACATTCCCACACTGGAAGAAGCAGCTTCCTGCTGACAATAAATCAAGGTGCTCTCCTCTGCTTTGTCTCCAAGTAGAGTCAGCATGACCTCAACTGTTTAGTCTGCCTAGTTACTAAACAGCCAACAGGGTACAAGGAAATTTTATCTGTTGAGGTAATCTTATGATTTGGCACTGAAATCTAGAAAGTGGACCAACAAAAGAAGGTTGAATGGAGAAAGCTGTGTCTTCATTAAATTTCTCTTACTTCTTGAGCATAGAAGCTGTCTGAAATGGGCTGTAAACTACAAGAGGCTTAGAGACTGCCTGGCTTTTGTGCTTCATCATGGCATGCTCACAAGCTTTCCTTTCAGTCAGCTGCTATACACTCATCACTTCTGACTCTGGTGCAATTTATTTATATTCCTAAATTCCCCTTGGGTTGGGGATAAGAATGTAGCTTCTGATAGCTTTTTGTAAAAACATATAGGCCAGGTTTTCTCCTCTGACCCATCTAAATCTTTAGGAGTCTGCATTTTATTTAAAAGATTAGGCTTCCCTCTATGTTGGAATTAGTATTTCAAAAACCTTTGAGAAACCAATGTCTCTGCAATTTAGCTAAACATTTCTGCCACATTTTCATTTTCCTAAGGAGAAGTATTTTGTGCAAGACTTACTGACCTCTTTCTTAAAACCAAAGCCATTCATACATTCAAACTTGACTAATTTTCTTTTTTGACTCTGACTGTCTTATTGCAGTACTGGAAGGCTCAAAGGTTGACCTATTACACTAATTCTATTGTGAAAAGTATAAATAAGCTTCCTTTATTTAGAAACAACATCTAGGTTCACTGCAATAAAAGACTTTATAATAAAATAATCATTGAAGATCTCAGGGAGATTTTCGAGCATGTATTTAGGTCCTGTATTAATAGTTCATGTTCTGTTCTTTAATCTGGTTTTAACTGGTAAAGTAGCACCATTTCAACTGACAGCATATTAACTAATTAAGGAAATAAAAGACTAAGTAGGATTATATCAGAGAACAGTAACTATGCTAGATAATGTTCAGTGTTTAAACTAGGGTAAGTATCTGCAAGCCAATAGGGAAGAAACTGTGAATGGAGACAGCTATTATACTGAAGACTTTTGGTAGGGTAAGGAAGAAAAATCGTAATAGCATGGACATCCTCTTGCCGGGAACATGCACGTGGAACTAACAACAAACACCACTCAAACCAAAGCTTCTTGTGCTCTGTGACATTGGCAATGCTTTGCCCATCTTTTCTGAAGGCCTTCTCCTGCTGTGGATTGTTCTGGATCACAGGGTCAAAGACACGAATTGTCTGCCTTGGAAACGTGGCTCAAAAGCCGTGGAATAAGAGCCAGTCACATACTGGCAGTCAATTCCCCTTTGACCTGTAGCTCAAAGGCACATCAGAAATGCAATTTAACTAATGTCACTAATAACATGATTAAACCCGTACCACACACATTGATGGGCAACTGTTAAAACAGAACTAATTTGCATGAAATTGTAGTAGTTTTCCATAGTCCGAGTGCAGAAAGAAGTACTATTTTAGCATGTTTGTAATATGTTGCTGATGTCAAATGTCTCGAAAAAGCATTTGGTGTAATGTGCCCAATTTTCAAGATGAAAACATCTGACACAAGCATGTTAGTTGTAATTAAGCCATAGAGACTTCAGATGTGAAGTTGCCTCCCTCTTTGCAAGATCCGTTTCCATCTATCTGTCTACACAGATATAAAGTCTCTTGAGCATGTGTGAAGGCCACAATCAAAGTCAAATCTCAGTGAGATTTCTGCTGGAATAAAAAAATCATTCAGATCTATCTTTTAGAAGTCTGCAAAGGCAGATAGAAACAAACTAAGGTCTCTAGGCTGCAGCAGCATTACTGCTTGAGAAAATGAAGAAAAGCTTTCCGAATCTACTGCTGCATCCCCTCTGAAGAGCATGCAGAAAGCCTGGCTTGCATTTATAACCAGGAGCAAAATCACATGTCATAGTAATGAATCCTTTTGTATAGCAAAGCGCCTATCTCCACCAAATCCTTCTAAAGAAGACTTCTAACAAGATAACTTACAGGCCTGGTTTAAATGGGAAAATGTCTATTAGAAAAGTCTGCTCTGTCCTGAGCAAATTTGGAAAAGAGTAACCTTCTGGCAATAGCACACCTGATATGGCAGTGTGGTTTATAATTTCCTTTTTCAGATAATGCCATAATAGCAAACATGAATATGTCTACTGGTTAGCCCCACATCTGCCTGACCTAAACATTCAGTAATGAAGAAGAGATAATCCCTATGCCTTCCATTTTCCTTAATGCTACTCAGATGGTAAATCACTCATTTAAGATAAAATATGAACTTTATCACTGTCTCCTGGTCATGAAGCTTTTATGATCTTTCATTTGATTTTGACATTATTTCCAGAATTCTGGAATTCTATTTATGCATTCAAGAGGTCTTTCTGGTAAAAAAATTACATTCATGTGCAGTTATATATACCATGAGAACTAGTTCTCACTGCAAAGGAATCTGGACTGCAACAGAGTAAGGAAACCCCAATGCCCATTTGCAGCAATATCTGCATTGTCCAGTATGTTTTCCCTTATGGGTATTATTACTCAGACTCATGCTTGGCATAAAATTTGATAATGTATTGTTGCCACACCCACATCTCTAAATCATTCCATGGTCAGGAATTTTTTCTCTTGCTTCTATTTAATGAGTCAGTGGTTGAATTATGTTTGTTTAATTTATGTCTAGCAAGAATGACTTGTTAGGCTATTTTTTGTAGCATCCTTTTGAACAGGGTTCATTGTACAGAGGAGAATGACAAGATTGGTTTTTTGCAAGTACATTAAAGAACATAATAAATTAGATCAGCCATGCCCAGGTAATTTCTGCATATAATCTGTAAAACTGCTCTTTAAAGTAATTTCAGGGTAGGAATGTATTTGTTTGGATTAAAAATGTCTCAAAGGGTATGGAAAATAAACTCACATCAGCTCCTCCTATCTCCACAAATGTTCTACCTCTGATGTGCAGCCTGTTTTTCCTGCTGGTAGTTTGCTGTGGGTGGGTATGGGAGGATGTTTGGAGCATGGAAATGTTATTACAAAGGCAAGTCAGGACTCCAGAAGCCAGGGCTCCTAAAGCCTATGGTGTTTGTGAGGATTTCTCATGCTTATCACTCTGGCTGCACTTGTATCTCCTGTCCATTACACTGCCAACACATTGCAGCTCTGACCCTTCAATCATGTGCCCTGTGAGCCTGTGGACTTCTGTTTTCCCTGTCTCACCAGCATGTCCCAGATACTGATCATAGCTATTTTCTTGAGGCCAGATGGTGGCTCAGTCTCTGCAAAGGGCTTCCTCCCACAGCAAATAAGGAGTTCCTCAAGAACTGTCCCATCATCACCAAGCAGTTTCTCTTCTTCCATAACAATGTAAAGCTACCCTCAGCACCAGCACTGGCCTCCGGAGAGGCCTGTGTCACCTGAAAGAAACTTTTAACTCATCTCAGCTGGGAGTCTGTGTTTTCTGGGCTTTTAAGCTTTGAAGTTTCCTTGATTCCTCAGGTCAGGCCAGGAAATGCATGGGGCTTCAGCTCTGATGGGGCAGCTCTGCTCTGCACCTCGGCATTCCATGCTGAGGTGAGCACTTCACCATTATCACCCCCACTTTGTCTTTCTTCTCCACGTGAGCTCCTACCAAGGGACTGCAGCCTGTCAGGAAATGCTTCATCTTGCCCCCCCCGCCTTTGCAGCTGGTAGGATTCTTGCTGGACTTGGGCATAGAGCAGGAGTAAGGAGCTGAAAACTCCTCACCTGGGGTTTGACTGGGCTGCTGCTCTACATAGCGGGGAGAGCTGTCTTAGGGTGGCTGCTGACAGCACCTCCTCATTGCTGTGGTGGGGATCACAGTCTCACAGGGCCACAAAACAGCTGAGGGTAGCAGGGGTCTTTGGAGGTCCTGGTCCAGTCCAACCCACCCTGTTCCAGCAGTGTCACTGAGGGTCAGTTGCTCAAGTGAGATGTGAGTGAGCTGGATTTAATTGCAGAGAGAGTTTACATTACACAGTCTGCAAACTCAGCAATTAAAGGCAGCTAGTGGCTCCAAGACTGCAGACAGTAATTATATGTGGTTTCTCACTTCCCCATCATATGAAAACTGATGCTGTGGGTTTGCCACAAAAAGCCCTTGCCACTCCAAGGAAAGAGCAGATCTTGTTTTCTCCTCTCTTATGGTTGTTTGTGAGTATTTTTTATCAAAAATGATTACAGTAGAGCTGAGTTTGAACCATGGGATTTACTCTGTTACAATGATTGATTTTATTTTCTCAAATTTAAATCTTAGTCAAGCTACTTAGATTGCAATAGTAACAGATTATTTTTGAAGCCCAAATTCAACTGTTTACTTAAGAAATCTAAAATTATTTCTATGTACTTTTGTGTCTAAAATGAATTCTGTCTTTTTGAGAAAAGAAGTTTCAAAGACAATTTTAGATTAATTCTTTAGTCCTGAAAATAATTTGTTTCAATGAAACTGGATAGCATTTAGATCATTGTACAAAGACAAGTCTTTGAGCAGTTTCTGAAAGGTACTTACAAAAATTTGAACTAAAATACTTTTGTCAATATTTAGTATTAGTATGGAGTGTGTAGATATTCCAGGTAAAGGCTAGTGAGCCTTTCAGTGGTTTTCTTGTGGACAAGAAAGCCCTCTGCCCTGGGCAGACAGGCAGTGGGACAGTATTCATTTTATTGTGCTAGACTCCAGTTCACTATTTCACACATCAGCATCTGCCAGAAATGAAAACCAAAATTAATTAAAGTACAATTATTTAAGGAGTCTTATGGCATCAAATAGATTACAATTCTAAACGTGTCACTTTTTACCTCTTATGAGGCCAAAGAAAATCAGGTACAAGGCTTAAGGTACAAGACAAGTGGAAAGAAACACATCTAGTTCAGCTTCCCTTGAGGACAGTTTTAAACAGTGTTCTCCTGCAGGGCTGGCACAGTGTTAAGGAACTGTTCTGTACACCTGATTCTGTGCCACTCACACGTTGATGTCTCCAAAAAATCAGTATCTGGTACACAAAAACCACTCATTCTATAATTCCCCTGTCAGGTTCAGGAGAGCACCAAGGCCAGAGCTTCAGATAATACTAATAGACTCAGCTGCCTGAACTTGCTTCTGTGCCACTTCATCCCAAACTTAAGTGTCTTTCTCCTTGCATCAGCACCACTGAACCTGGCTGCATCTGGAGACTAGTGCCCAGTTTTGCCTCCTCAGAACTGGGAGGCCACTGACTCCATGGAAAAAGTCCAGCAGTTGCCACAGAGACAGAAAAGGTGCTGGAACACAGTACATCTGGAAAGTGTTGGAGAAAAGACTTTTGTTCAGCCTGGAAAGAAGAAGGGAGAGGAGGACTCTCTTGGATGTCTTCAACTTCTTTGTGGTGGGAAAACAGAAAAGAAGGAGACAGACTCTCCTCTGAGGTACAGAGGAACAGTACCAAAGACACTTGCCAGGGACCAAAGGGGCCCCTTATTCCCCAGCAAGATGCTCGACTGAGGAAGAGAGATAGTGAGAAGCCATGGGATCTCCACTTCTGTAGGTCTTCCCTGCTCTACTGAACAAATCCTGAGGCACCTTGGTTCAGCTGGCACTCCTTTAAGCACGGAGCTTAAAGGTGTGATGGGGCAAGTGGTGGATCACAGACCTCCAGAGGTCTCTTGTGAAAAAAATATTCTACAATTTTATGTCACACCTTCCCAAACACCGTTTCAGCTCATTTTCCTGAAATATCCTCTGTAATCTGTTAGCATTCTGGAGCTAACAGGAGTAGTGCTCAGTATGTTGGATGAATCCTTGTTTTGGAGGGCAAATACAGGCAATAGGAGATAATTTGTTGTGAGGCTTCTTTGTCCTGAAGCTGTAGTATTGGTGACGATTGCCCTGGTGGCAGGCTACCAAGTGTATTTCAACTGCCTGTTCCTCATGAAACTAGGATGCCTTGATTTATTCTGATTTCAGATGTTAATAGTGTTTTAAAAAAATCGATTTTTAATGTGTCATGGCAGGCAAATAAGCTGGGATTCTTACAAGTAAAGCTTCAAGAAAGCCTTATGGGAATAAAGGGGTCAGAGGCTTCTGCAAGTCAAGCTGGATGATGGCTACTGCAGAGAGCTAAGGAAAGTTGGTGGTAGAATCTGCAGTAGCAGCACCAGGTGAAGGCAGGTAGAAGAAAAGACTAATGGGTTAATCCATGGAGGAAAGAAGCAGAAGATGTTTATGAACACATTACTGGTGAAAACAAAACAAAACAAAAACCAGCTTAGCGAGGAACAGGATAGACCTGAAGCCTAACACAGGTATACGCTTTTAATTTATCACAAAGATGGAATACTATTTGTTTGGCACGCTCAAAATATGAAGGTTTTTCAGAGGAAAATTATCACAGAGCTATGGGACAATGTGTTTCCCTTAATAGACAGCTCTTCTAAGAAATAATGTGTGATTTATAGCTAGATATGGACTTTGGGATTATTTTCTATTTTCTGGTCGGAGCCTTGTATCCCATGGTTTGACATGGCTTCCTTAGCAACAAAACATCAATGTGCAAGCTGAAAACAACTGAGCTGTGATGTTTTCCTCATAAGAAGTTAAAATACCATCTTTGTATTTCTCTGGTATCCAGCTTCACAAATGCATCCATTGTTTCTGCTTGTTTTCTGCTTGTTGCATTAGAAATACTGAAAATGTAGTGCTGTAGTCTCAGAGCTGTACTTGGAAATCCAAGACCCCTCATGTCTCAGCTCCCAGCCTCTGCATGGCTAGGATAGCGTTTCTGTCTGCGTTTTTGCTTTGTTATCTCTGGGAAACACCTTCATCCTCCTTTTAAAGTATACTTAGCTCCCCTAAAGGTCTGGCTGCGGAATCCAGGAGCCAGGATTCCGCCATTAACATCTCTTATCACTTTAGTCTAAATATGATGCTGCACTGGTCACCATAGTAATACTCTGTCACTGTGAGTCTTTTTTGCATTTCTCATCATGCAATATTTCTCAATTTTCTTTTTTAAATCTGAACTGCAGCAAGATAACCCACAAATGTCTTGGCATGATCACACTATTAATCACTGACATTGCTTTTTAGGAGCCTGGCATCTTGTTTCATCCTGTGTTTGCAATTTACTCTTTGATATTAAAGCTGACTTGTGAGAAGTGAAGAAAGGTGGGATGGCAGCTTAACTGCCCTCCAACTCTTGCCCACTCAGGGCTGCAAAAGCTTATGGAAGTTCTATGTCACTGAAATAAACCTGCAGCCTGCAGATCCTCCCCCACATGCTTGGAAATGTGGAACAGATGGAGCTGTGCTGTCTGTGGGGATTACATACTGGGGAGAGTGGCTATGCACAAGAACCCTGTCAGTATTTAAACCCACTCCCTGGAGGCTCAGGGGTGAGTGGGTAGAAAAGAACATGGAGAAGAGTTATGATATCCCAGTAATGGGCTGGGTGCTGTGCTGGGCAGGGAAGCACAGATTGAGGTTTTCTTCTGACCAGAGAGAAAGAAAAACCTCTGGAGAACCACAGTGGAAATAGATTTCCTAGCACTTCCAGGAAGGCCATAAGTGGGGCCGAAAAGAAAATATTTAATGGGCAAAAGACATCCATAAAAAAAATTGAACTATGTATGTTTTCTGTTTGCACAGAATGTGAGTAACAATCCAGGGACCCAAAAGGATCAGATAACATCAAATGGAAGTAACTTTTGTCTTTTGCTACTGTTTTCTGCAGGGCTGCTTCTCCACAGCTCCTATTTTCAGGACACAGTAACTCCTCCATGCTGCACCACACAAAGGCTACACATACTAGTAAATCAGAAGTGTCAAAAATCTTTGTTGAGATAATTTCTCCTTCTCAAAGGAGACTCATGCACTGTTTTTTATTCAGGAGAGTTTCGGGGTTTTCAGGGTCCATCTGGTGTTAGACATGGGGCTAATGAGGAGGAATTACTTCTGAGGCCACTTACTCAAGTGTAGGTCTCCGAGTTCTCGCAGATTTTTGGATTGCTGTGCTTTTTTAATGATAGTTGAGCATTATATGTATCTCAGATAACATGGTAATTGAGCTGGTACTGTTGACCAAAGAGGCTGTTGTAATGAAGTCATGAATGGCTGCTCAGTATGCAAATGTCATAATGACACTGAATTTGGAAAGTGAAAAGCACCCATATGGGAACTGTATGCTATAGCATGCACCAAATCTTTGAACTGCCCAGTGTTAAATGAGCCAAGCTGAATCTTTAAATAAATGGTCGTAGATTAACCATTAAAGTATTATCTTCAGTAATTGATTAAATTCTAACCCACAGCACTCAACAGAATTCGCTTAGACAGAGATTGGACTCCCCAGCAGAACCCCTTCCCACTCACACCCATCCCAAAGTGAAAGGTCATCCTGTAGGAATCTGCTGATGGATTTTTTCATCTCTAAGTGAGGAGCATAGAACAGCTGCAACCCTGGCTCAGATGGCCCCAATATTTTTCTCAGTCCATGCCACAACCTATTGAGCAGACTGACCACTTCATTAGACTGGAGATGAATGTGAAGATTTGATTTTTTCTTTACATATAATGGAAATTTAATTTAAATGTCTTAGGCCTAAATTTAAATACAAAATTTTGTATCCTCAAACCTGGTTAGTTGACATTAGTGCCTGGATCTGACTTCAGAATGCTGGCTAAAGGAGCTATATGATTGGTGTTTACCCTATTAACTGCTCACCTTCTCCAAAGTCCTTTACTGTCAGCCTAGTTTTCTCCCAGGTTAACAGTGAGGACTAGCTCTCCAAAAGCACCAAAACAGTGTGAATAAGGTAGCATTTGAAGTACAAATAAGGAAGAAAAAAAATTAAGAAAATCCAGATTTCAAAGCAGGCTAGTACCATGGTTGGTACTTGAGAAGTGCTTGCAGTTTTATTTTTTATTTTCATAGAAACATGTCACACTTTCATTCAAGCAAAAAACTTATGGGAACCTAAAAGGGATTTAAGAATGGAAGCAATGTTCTAACTCAATTTTGCTTCTCACTTAAAAAAAAAATTAAAGGCCAATGTATTTCAATGGGGACTAAAGGTATTGATTTAAGAAACCAAAATGAGATGCCTGACTTCCAGAGTGATTATGCAATGCTTCTTATACTGCACCAATTTGAAATACACCAAATCATTAATCATTGGTGAGTAACATCATCTTCAGAGTTCATAGCAGGGATAAATGTGTTACTGTCCATGAGTGGGAACCTTATCAGACTAAGAGTCATTAATCAGAGCTGCCTTTTCCTCAAGGAAAATGACAGCTCTTATAAATTTTATCTGTAGTTTTTGCATGTGTGGGTGATTTGGCTGACTCATTAATCCAGGCAGAGATTGTTAATCAGTGGATGACTGCTATGTGTGCCACAAAACCATGATTCAGATTTGCTCCTTTATGGGAATGCCTGATTGAAATAATAGTATGTCTTACATTAAGCTGTACCCTTCTCATTTTGATCTTTGTTTTCCTAAGAAAAATGGCTTATGTCTGCCTCCTCCAAATCTTTGCTTTCCTTTGCCAATCTCCAAGACATTCAGCAACAAAGCAGTGACTTCAGTCTCTAACTGTCATGAGTTTTATGATAGCAGGTGGCTGGGTCAAGAGACACTACATCACTGTAGCCCTCCTGAGCGAAAGAGCCACAGTCCTTACTAAACCTGGGAGGAAGAAGGTGTACAGGAGGCAGGCCTTCACTTCCTTTGTTAGGCTTGGTGTGTTCATCATTGTAGGAAGCTCCTTTGTGGCCAATACAGAAGGGGTTTTACATATGCAATTACAGATCTCCTGTTGAAATGCTTGCCTTTTTTTCAGAGAGCTGATTTATTTCTTTGGTTTTGTGGGAAATAGTTCTACACAACTGTAGAAGAACTATCCATGTGTGAAGAATGGGACAGCTACTGTAGAAGTGAAGAGGACTAAGAGGATGTAGTTAGTATTCAAATCTTATGATTCTCCAATATATACCACTGTAAAAAATTCTGTTAGTCGTAACAGAATGCAACATTTTCAGGCTTTGGTACATGTTGCTGGACATAGGCTAACTGCCTCAAATCAGCAATTAATTTACTAAAACTGTTTAAAAAAATACAAAAAAACTCAACCCAGAAATTCCTGGGCTTTATAGTGGCTGCATTTTAGAAGAACGCCTGCATTCTAAATGTTTTTTCAAAACCTAATGTCAATTCACATCTTTAGCTATATATCTTAGTTCAGCATAACTGATTTTGAAAGTAAGAGGAATGCCCTAGTGTCAGTTTGAAAATACAATAAATCTAACAAGCCAGGTGGCTTTAGGTCATGGCACATAACCTTGAGACACTGCCATAACCTCTTAGACTCAGTCACAGGTCACACACCAAACAGAAGGGGGGGACACCCATTTTATTTTGCCTATCAATGCTTTTAAGTTTCCTGCGAAAGAGAAGTGCATTTGCAGAATATCTGAAAGTGAAAAATGGGGAATTGGCTTTTACATACACTTATTACATTTTCTGTAAAACTTAAGAAAAAACAAATCCAAACTTCATATGCTCTTTCCTCCACTTTCTCTCTTTGTCCTCTTTCTCCCCTCCTACAGACTTTCAAAGTTTGTTTTAATTTTTTTTCCTCCTTCTCTCCCTTAGTATTAATTTGTGCTTAATTTTTTCCTGCTTAGTTTGCCTAGATGCCTGTCTCAGGCTGCCTATCTCCCAGCCTCCTTTCACTCCTCTCGCACAGCCCATTGCTTTGCTCCTTGGCCATTCCTCCTCACTCCCTGCAGTCATTAATTTGAGAAGCCTCCATTTCTCTGCTTCCTTGCAGTCTTATAATCTGCTCCTTCACTCTCAGTGTTCTGTGGTTCTGTCCACTCTGTGTTGTTTCCCATCAGTGGCTGAAGCTCCAATGTACATCTGACCTCCCTCCAGCTTTAGTACCTTCTCTCTAGTTAGCAAGAGCTCCTTAATTACCCACAGAGAAACCCAGACCAAATCTGTGGAGTTTTTCACTTGTGAAAAAGGTTTATGTGACAAGGTTTCAGTGGAGGGGCTGCAGGTAGACCTTTGTGAGAAGAGGCCGTGGCTGCTCCATGGCAGACACACCAGAGGGCACAGCTGAGCCCTTCAGCCAAGATGGTGGCACCTTAAAAGAGGGCAGAAATGCCACAAAAGCAAATAAGGTAACTAAAAAAAGAGGTGTGAGCAACAGCCCTGCAGACACTGAGATTGCTGAAGAAGGAGGAAGAGGAAGTACTCCAGATGCTGGGGCAGAGATTCCCTTGAAGCCCAAGGAGAAGACCACGGTGGGCTAGGTGTGGCTTATGGGAGACACACAATGGAACAGTCTGTTCCTGAAGAACTGTACTCTGTGGGGAAGGTCCACACTGATCCCATGGGAGGAACCACACACCCCACATAGGAGCAGGGGAACAGCGCATGGAGAATGGAACAACATGTAGGAACCATTATGGCCAAACACAACTCCTGTTCCCCATTCCTCTTCATGTCCCTTTGTGGCCTTAAAGTTCATGATTTTCACTGAGAAGTCGTCACAGCTATTAGTGGAAACACTGATGCTTGTCTTCATAAACAGTAAGTCTTGTGGTTGTGGCAGCTTGTCCAGATTGCCTATGGTGTAGCACAGTGTAACAGTTCTGGCTAAATTTCTTCGGTAACTTGAAGGTTAGCACATACACTTCTGGCTGATCAGCCCTGGGCTTCTATACCACTTAGGAAAGCATTTGTTCTTCTTTTATATTATCTAGAATCTCACTGAGAATTGAGGCCCTAAAAGTGATTTTAGTTTCCCCCTTGTCCCGTGGGTTATTAACTGACCTGTAACCGAACATGTCCACTGAAAACTGTGCTCCCTCTCAGGAAGACCAGAAAGTGCTGACTCTGCACAATTGCTTTTGAGACTGAAGCTGAAGCATCCTTGAGGAACCTGTTGGAATTTCTACATGTTGGTGCAGGGACAAGCAGAACTTACTGAAGCTCTTGCTGCAACCAATGTAGTAAATAAACATGAATTTTCCTTCTTTTCAAGTCATCGTACATGCCCAGATGAAAACAGAGTGGTACGCAAACCTCCTCCAAAGCAGAAATCCAACATGAGAAAAACAGGAAAGATACAGGAAAAAAGAATAAATATTTGAAGTAAATTGCTTGAGGAAAACCAAGTGTGGCATTGGTTTTGAGATATTCATTACTTACAGGGTGTTTGGCTTGATTTGTAATAATGTCTGTTTCAGTTCAGGGAGTGGATTGTAGGAAACCTGTCCATGGCTTGCTTGTGTGTGGGACCTCTTTTTTTTCCAGTGATGCAGAAAGAAGTTGTACAACTACAATTGCCCCTACAACTACAATTTTCCCCTTCTGCCTAGGGCAAAAGTCTGCAAGGGTAGCAAATACTGAGATGGTGAGTATATGCAGATGAAATATTCACCACCCCTGCTTTCTTGCTGTCAATCCTGTTTCTGCAGCAGAGGTGATTTCCTCCTTATCAGAGATGTCCATTTGCTTCTGGTCACCAGTTACTAACTGTACTGACACAAACCAGGAAGCTGTTCAGAAAGCAGGAAACTTGTATTGTTCCCATGGCTACTGGGTAGGTACCGAAGTTCAGTACAATTAAAAAAAATTGTCAGGAGAACAACTTTAAAGAAGTTTTGTATACTTAGACATAGCCTTGAATCAGACCTATAAAGAGATTAACTCTATCCCAGCCAAATCTAGGACATTTTTCTCCTAGATATGGACTGCTTTGTTATGTATTTAAATGTTTGAAGTAATACTGTTAAATAAAGACTTGGGCAGATATAAATAGAAGGTTAAATGGTACCAAACTGAAAATCAGACTACTGTAACTAAATGATATTTAATACTTTCCATAGTATTTATTTTCATCCTGCATTTTTGTTTCATTTTCTTGATGGATTAGGTGATGGATGGGTTGGCCAATATATAATACTTCTTTATGCTAGTCAGTTGTTTTCCCCTTATCCTTTGTAGAATGTACCATGTTCTGATTTGCAAGTAAAGTGGGATCCACCTGTTGTCTGTGAAACGTTAAAACTGCTGTAATTTCTGTCTCTTGCCTGAACTCAGGAAAGGAAATAATTTCTGATGCTCTGGTGAACCACTCTTCCTCTTAGAAGTGGCTATTATTAACTGTAATGTTTTGAAGGCAGTCCCAGAATCACAATTCCTGTTTATCTGCCCACCAATACTGCAAATTCCAAGGATGATATTAATCTCTGGCCCATATATTTTTTATTTTGCTGACTCCTTAAAGTTGAAATACTTTCAAAATGTTGTGTTGAACAAAAATGTCATGCTGAATGAGTGATGCCGATTTGACAGGTAGGGTTCAAGATAAAGGTAACATTGTTATAATTGCCATTATACTGTTAGACCTCATAATCCAGAACACAGAATCTCTCCATCTCCCTCCTTCAGAAGCCCCCAAACTATATGTCCTTATGTTGATATGCAAAGCATTTCAGAGTAACGTTCTACTACAGCAGATAGCCTTTTTCCTCATGATGACCTAGAAAACCTGGAAACCTTGGAAATACAAACAGTGAGCTTTCAATTTTGAGTGTGTCTCAATTGCTGCTTTGCTGTTTCTTTGCTTGGGAGAGATTGTCCACTTGTTGGGTACATGGGAGTAGGGATCTACATGACTTTGCAACCAGAGAACCTTAAATGCAAGTTCTCAAACATAACGGCTGTGTTGTCTCTGAAAAAAAAAGCACATATTTCTCCCTGCTCGGGTGAAGACTCCCTCTTACTCCCTGCCTTCCCTGCCAAATCCCCAGAGGCCAGAAGGTTCAGGGAAGGCTTAAATTCTGCAGGACTTTTTGCTAGACATAGTTCATGGGATGACCAGACCTAGTCCTTAATTACGTCTTACTTGTTCCAGTGTTTTCAGATATTGTTTCTCTTCGAGTAAAAGGAAAAACACTATGCAGTATCAGATGATGGAGAAGTGGAGGAACCAGGTAAAGATTTATGAGTGGGTTCTGTGATTATAAAGAGAAATACAGTCCAAATACTTTTAGTGTCAATATTTACAAAGATCTGCCTTCAATTTGAGATGTCTTAGATCGTCTTTGGACAATTATCCCACAAAATTGTATCCAAAAGAAATAGCTACTTTGGGGACTTTCACTCACCATTAAACATTTCTCTTTGTCCTAGGTTCCTCATTCCTGGTATAAACTCTTCCAGGTATATATCACATAAGCAGGAAACTTGTTCCCCTGTGAGACAGGGTAACGAAGATCTACCAGAAAAAAATTGATTTACAGTAAAGTGCCTTGCCAAGGTGGCTATTTTTCACTGCGTAACATTATCTAACTGAATGTTAAGTTATAAAAGGTAGTTCCTAGGTGTGGGTGCAGCTCTTGAAAGGTCCAGGTCACTAGCAAACTGGTTTAATCAAACAGCTTTAGACATCCTGTTTGCCCTTCATATATATAAACATTTGAATCCTTTTCTGTCCTGGGAATATCTGCATAAAGCTGAGTAGCTCACATGCATCTGTGGAGCTTCATGGTAATTAGGTGGTGGTGTTAGTAGTTCCTGCTTTAAAAAAGGCTGTGAGAATCACCTATGTGATGCAGACCCAGATATTTCACTGGATGATTTGTGTTGCGTAGCAAAGAAGGTCTCTTGCAGAATCCCTGTAGCTCTTTGAACACAGTCACAATAGAAAGTCCAATCAAGTCCCATCTAAAGCTGCTCAGGACATAGTTTTCCCCTGGGCCTGCAGGTGCAGCCTATTCTTGCCATACTCAAGTCCAGCCATCTGATGTAGCTTATCATAAGGTACTTTTTCATAATGGACTATAACTATTTCTTCAGAGTGGGGTCGCTGTTTGTGGCTGTGGCTGTCAGAGTATGAATATGCTAGTCTCCCAAATGAATATGATCAGGTGAACATATGAATTCCTGAGGTCTTAATGGCAATAAATTATTATTTTTGAGCCTTTTTTACTCCCTATGTCTCTCTCCTGATTCCTAGATCAACAGCATACTTCACCTCAAAAGCTGCAGCAGCATCTGGAAACATTCACAGTACATCTGCCATTGTCACTGATCTGACAAACTTCAGCATTTCATCAGGTTGTCTCCCTATTTTTCTTGCCACAAGAAACCTGATCATAAATTTATAAATCCTGTGGCGAACTTTCCTAATTACATGTACAATTCCATATGGATGAATTACCAAGAGATCACATTTATGGGGTAAAATGTTTTACAACAGCATACTGGACATGTCCATCTACTTCCAAGATAAATCAATAATCTCTTTTTATATCATTGTGAAAAATGCTATACAGAAGCCTTGCAGAGAATTGGAAAATTTAGTAGTGAAAGTTCAAGGATGCCCAGGACAGGTTTAAAAAGGGGATTGTTAAAGGCCTCAGGAATCCCCATGCCTTGCTGAAGATCACAGCAAGAGCTATATGTGTCTTCCCATAGAAGGAAGTATTTGCACTTCAGTACAAAAGACAATAGGTGATATGGATCAGGATCAGCCAGGATTCTATTGGTTTTCTTGGCCACCTGGGCACAGTCCTGGCTTATGTTCAGCCAGATGTCAACCAGCAGCTCCAGGTCCTTTTCCATCAAGCAGTTTTGCAGCCACTCTTCCCCAGGCCTGTGGCGCTGCATGGGTTGTTGTAACCCAAAGGCAGGACCCAGCACTCAGCCTTGTTGAACCTCATACAGTTGTCCTCAGCCTATCAATCCAGCTTGTCCAGATCCTTCTGCAGCACCTTCCTGCGCTGTAGGAGATCAACACTTCTGCCCAGTGTGGTGATATCTGCAAGCTGACTGAAGGGGCACTTGTTCCCTTGTTCAAAGCATCAATAAAGACGTTAAACAAGAGTGACCCCAATACTGACCCCTGGGGAAAAGTGCTTGCTGCCAGCTGGATGTAACTCCATTTGCCACCACTCTCTTGATCCAGCTCTTCAGCCAGATATTTACCCAGCCAACTATGCACCAATCCAAGCTATGAACAGCCAGTTTCTCTAGGAGAATACTGCAGAAGACAGCATCAAAGGCTTTGCTGAAGTTCACAAAGACCACATCCACAGCCTTTCTCTCATCCACTAAGTGGGTCCTCCTGTTGTAGAAGGAGATCAGGTTGGTCAAGCAGCACCTGCCTTTCCCAAGCTTTTGCTGGCTGGGCCTGATCCCCCAGTTATCCTGTACTTGTTGCATAATGGAACTCAACATGATCTGCTCCATGTCCTTCCCTGGCACCACTGTCAGACTAACAGGCCTGTAGCTCCCTGGATTGTCTCTCCAGCCCTTCTTGTGGATGGGTGTCACACTTATAAACTTCCAGTCACCTGGGGACTCCCTGTTTATCAGGTCTGCTGGCAAATGATTGAAAATGACTCAGTGACTGCACCAGCTGCCTCAGTACCCTTGGGTGGGTCCCATCTGGTCCTATGGACTTGTGTGTGTCTAAGTGGTAAATCAGCACATGCTGGATATTTAAAAATAAATTATTTTTATCCCTTTTTCTAAATGTTCTTTTCTCCTGTAGCCTGCTCCTCTTTAAAGACTTTACTTCTGGTTTACCACCTTTTCTGCTTTTGATTTTGTACAGGTTGTGTGGAAGTGTATCTGAAATTGAATTGCTGGAATTTAAGTGCTGATGTTTGTGGTTTGTACATGTGTAGTCAATCAAAAGATTGACCAATGTTCTTGTCAGTGTTCAGGCTGGCATACTAGAACCAAATTAAAATTGATGGTCATGGCGAAGTCAGGAAGGTAAGCACCAGTCAGGAAGATAACTTCCTCCTCAGTTTTAATGCAATAACTGTAGATGACAGTCACAGGGACAACACGCTGCCTTGCACAATGCAGTAGGCTGCTGATAACTTTCCTCTTACTGGAGCAAGCTCCCTGTTCTGAGAACAAAATATCCAAGATACAGAACTCCTGGGAACTGAGAAAGAGTTTCTGCTTTGCTTCTGCCTGCTGCACCCTGCCCTCAGTATTAATTTCATCATTTAAAAGTATATTGCTAAAGCTTTTGTGTTTAAAACCCGGATCTTTGAAGGGATCTAAGCTGTATTTATGTAATTAGTGGCAAAAGACTCTTATTTTTTGAGTCACTAAATCCCTCGCTATTTCCACTTTTCTATCTAATGCTCATCTTCGAAGCATTAAGAGGTTTTCTGGTGAGGAAGACACCATAACCAGAAGTTTCTAATTGCCAGCTAACAGTTACATGCTCAGGCAAGTGCATTAATCTTTCACTTACCAGTGGGAATATCTGTAAGACTAGAGATACTCAAATGGCTGGTATTTGCTTTTTCCTCTTTTACAAATGATTGCTGAATCAGTTTGTCTCATGTAGTTGAGTGGATTTGGCTAGAGAATAAACTTGATTTATTTGACTTTGAGACAAGAGAGAAAATGAAGGATTTTTTTCCATGGGAAATGGAGGACCTTGAAAGCCAAGTAAAAGTGACAATTGAAGAACTCAAGTGGGTTGGAATGACTGATGGAGTAGTTAAATATCTATTATTTGGGTTTAAACCTCCCTGAGTTTTAGAGTATCTTCAAATTAAAAAAAAAATAAAATTATGCAGATCAGTTTAGGAATAAAACTGTTCAACTAGAGACTGAGAGAATGCTTTATCAGTTCTTTAGCAAGGACAACAGGGAGAAAGATATCAACTCGTCAAACCCCAAATATTAAAGTTTATTGAAAGAAACAAGAATTTTCTACTATTTTATAAATGCGGGAGGTTGCATGACAATTATGGAGTTTAACTTATGCTTATGCTCAGTTACATCTAAAACAAAATACTGAACCATATTTCAGAATGTTTGAATTTGGGGAGCAGTGAACTTCCACATAGTCTCTTGCCAAGTCAGTTTGCAGGTTGGTAGGCCTGTCACCTATGCGGCTGTGTCCACAGGGGATGGTAGCTCATAATTCCTCCCATAAAGGACCTCTAGGTCTTTATTTTTAGACCAGAGGATTAATAGACCACATCTCTGAAGCCAGAATGTAGCTGTGGTGAAACTGACATTCAAAAAACTGTTTTCCAGTGGTTTCTGGGCAAGAGCAAAGTTATCATTCAGTTCTTAGGATAACCATGAATCTACAATGTAAGAATGGCAGTGCTTGGTCTGGTGATGACCAAGGAAGCCACACTACTGCTCTACCTTATCCTCCTTTGTGCAGTGAGATAGTCCTAAGTGATTTCCAAAGACCCCTTCCAACCTCACACATTCTGTGTGTGTGTACTGGTAATGCCCAGACCTTACAGACTGACCCATTAGAATATGGTGATTAAATAATTTGACCTTGGTACATTTGTGTGTAAGAAATTAGCTGGTCAATGATTGAGCTCTTTGGTTTCAGGCTGCAAGACGTTTGAGCCCAGCTCTGACATCTTTGATTTCTCCATGATTCTCAGGGACCAAAGTGAAGCTGTAGTTCTCTAAATTATCTTTCTTGCTGTTTTCAAAGACAGGTGAAATATTTACTATTCTCCAGTACTGGGGGTGTTGCCTGGTCACCATGATCTTGAAAAGGTAGTAGTTGAGGATCAGCCTTGCAATAGCATCAACAGACTCTCTCAGCACTGGCTGATGCAAACAATCCATTCACAGACCTACAGAATTGATGTAGCTCTTGTGCTCTGAGAAACCACTGGAAATATTACTTCTCAATGCTTCTGTTTCTAAACGCTTTATATAGTAAGTCTTAAGTTAGAGTAATTTTGTCCTTTATTTTCATACTTTGTGCTTTATTCGTTTTATTTGCTGCTTTTCTGCTTTGTTTATGAAAATGTGTTGCTCTGTTTGGTTTCTAGTAATTTCTTTGTTTATACCATTACTATTAATGTGCTCATGCACTCCTTTTCACTGTTAGAAGATCTAAAGAAGATAAAAAAACTTCTTTTACCTGAGTTTTTTTTCTGTCAAGTGGTTCTCAGATTCTGTTCCATGAATTGTTTTAGTGAGGAAATACATGCTTCTGGAAGCTAGAGATTCAATTTACCCATGCTCATGTCATACTCTTATTTGGGTGAAAACTATGAAGAATAAAGCATGTAAAGCTAACTTCAAGACTCCTTTAAATACAGTTTCTAGTTATCCTCAAGTCACTCTCTGAAATTCTGTAGTGTGATCACAGCTCACTGACTACAATGCAGATAAAAACTTTCCCTTCTCTTCTAATATGGAGAAAAGGCACTAGCTGTGATATCAGATACTGTAGTCACTGGTCAAGTGTGTATTTCAGAAACATCACTTATGACTAACACACACTTTAATGGTATTGCTGAAGGCATTAGAACTGATTTTAGGTGATGAGGTTGAGAAGAGAGCAAACCACTGCCTGCACTCTGAGGGTCACAAATCTTGTCACAGTGGGTATATTACAGTAGATTGTTTTAATAGGCATGGCCATTATCATCTTGCTTAAGGTGCCATCTTCTAAAAAATTCTATAGTAAGAGAACATTACACCATGACCTTAATGGTTTTCTCAATTTTCAGTGTTTGGTCTGGAAATACTAGGAAAAAAAACCCAACCAAACAAGACAACCAAACAAGAAAAGCAGGCATACAGTTTATAATTTCATGCACATTCTTATAGTTTTTTGCTTTTGGCTACTTGAACCTCAGTTCCAGAGGTCAGATAGGAAGCCCCATTACTTTCTACAACACACAACAAAGGCCCATACAAAGTAATTTGTGGTTAAACTGGAAACAGAATTTATATTTCAGATAGACAAGATGCACTCATGTAACTACATAACCCTTGAACTGAAACAAAGCAAATCTAAAATGCTGACATATTTTCCATTAGCTCAGGCTTAGCATCTGGAAAACATAGCTCCCAGAGCCAAGCACAGCCCTTGTCTTGGCACACAATAAAAGCTCAGTAGTTTGTACAACATGGAGAGCTTGTGCCATATCAGATAGCCCATTTCCAATGGCCTTTATAGAAAAGGTGGAAGCCATTTAGACATGGCTTGTTCTTTGTTGGAAAGGAAGAAAGAGGGAAATATGCAGGTATGTTAAAGGATTACATTCATAATATGTGCATATTTGGGAAGGTAAATGTTGGTTTGGTGTCTTTACTCTTTGGACAGGTGAGTTTTTAAGTACTTGTTCAGTACTTTTGCAAGTTCAGTTGATTGGTGCAAACTTGAACTTGGCATGGGTTTTCTAAGCTTTATGCATGCTCTTTGACCTATGATTTCAGACCTTCAGGAAGACATGATCTTTGTTATTTCATCAGTTGGGAGCTTTTTGAGCCACCCACAGTTTGATACCAGTGTGTCTTGAGACCAGCACTCGTACTGAAGTTTCTCCTTCCATCCAGCTCCTACTCAAGTTTCAGCTCTCACCAGTTGAAAAGACACGTGCACTTTTGAGGAAAACCTTTCAGAAAGAAGAGGCAGCTTGGAGCAATGCAAAGGAACATGCTGCCTAAAAGCCATCCACCTTTGCTGATCTCACCTTCCTCCTCACAAGATGCATGGATTTTTCAAGCTTGGGCACCCAGCCTCTAATCCTGCTTCTACTCTGTGTTGGTGTGGCCTCAAGCGCTACGCACAGTTCTAGGCACTTCAACACAAGAAAGGCATTACGCCATTAATGTCCAAAGGAGAGCAATGAAGACAGTGAAGGGGTTTGAGGGGAAGCCATTCAAGCAGTGGCTGAGGTCAGTTGGTCTGTTCAGCCTGGAGGAGACTGAGAGGGCACTGGAGTTTTCAGCATTCTCACCAGTGGAGACAGACCGGCAGACACCGATCTCTGTGGTGACCGGTGACAGGACACGAGGGAATGGCCTCTAGTTGTGTTGCAGGAGCTTTAGGTTAAGTTTAAGAAAAAGGATCTTCACCCAGCGGGTGGCTGGGCACTGGAACTGGTCCCCCAGGGAAACGGCCACAGCACCAAGGGTGACAGAGCTCAAAACGCGTTTGGACAATGCTCTCAGGCACACGGTGTGATTCTTAGGGGGGTCCTGTGCAAGGATAAGAGTCGGACTCGAGGATCCTGATGGTTCTCTTCCAACTCAGCGTATTCCGCGGTTCTGTGACGGAGACATGGCGTGGGCCCAGGCCTGGCGGGGGCTCTGGACCCCCTTTCGCCGGCCCCGCTGCCGGGGGAGGGAAGGAGGGGGCGGCCAGCGCCGTGCCCGGGTGAGCTCCCTGCGCGCATGCGCCGCGAGCGCGGCGCCCCCGCTCGGCTCCGCTCGGGCCGCACTCGGCTATTTCCGCCTCTTTGTTTTAAACTCCGGGCCGAGCCCTTTAAATCCCCCTTTTTTTCTTTTTAAAATTTTCTTGAGAGGGGGAAGAGGGGCCGGTGTTTCCTTCCGCCTCGCGTTTCCGACTCCTCTGCTCTCTGCCCTGCGGTGGCGCCCGAAGAAGGACGGGCCGGGGAGCGGAGGGTCGGCGGCGGCGAGGGGAGCCCCCGCTGTAGCCCCGAGCGGCGGCCGCGCCCTCCCCCCGTCAGGTCAGTGCGGGGGCGGGGGGGGCGGGGGGGTCCCAGCCTTGCTCCACCGGGAGGCTGAAGGGCTGCCCAGGGGCTCGGGGGCGGGGCAGGCCCGTTGCCCCCCCGCCCGTCTGCGGGGTATTTGCGGTGTTGGCTGCGGGTGGGAGGAGGGGGTGCGGGGTGTGCGGGCCGAGGGGCTTCTCCGCCCCGACGGCGTGGGGGGCTGCGGGGGAGCGGGCCGGGGCTGTGGGCGCCGCGCTGGAACTTTCGGGGCGGGCGTGGGGTGGTCACAGGCGGGGTCGGGGGTCCTCTCCCGAAACTGCCAGGGAGTCTCCGTGGGCCGGGGGCGCGTCTGTCCCCGTCCTGCTGCGTGTGCCCTCCGCGGGGGAAGGGGGCTCCCGGCTGCTGGGGGAAAGGAGACCCCCACAGCCCCCGCCTCACCCTTCCTACCCTCGGGAGGAGTTGCCGGTTGTGTGGAGGGGCCTGGGCAGGGGACAGAACCCCAGGGCCTGGGGATGGAGGGTCTCTTTGAGTGGAGGGGTGAAGATGGCGTTTCCAGTAAGGTGGAGATAGAGGGGACACATCCCTTCGGTGTGCGACTTCAGCCTTGCAGGTATGTGGCTCCAGTGCTGAGTATCTGGGATATGAAGTCGTGAGAAAAAAGGAAATTAATTGGTACTCATAGGTAGAGTGTAGGAACTTGAATTGTTTCACAGTTTAAGGGCAAATATACATATATGCACACACACACATATACATGTGTATGTATTTGGTATTAAGAAATTTGGAAAGTTTTCTAAATCACTGAGTTCTAGTAACTTGTGGTGTCACATTTGGCCTTTCAAGTTGGTAACTTTTAGCCTGAAAGTGTTTGGTGTTACTTCAGTGTCCTGTGTGGAAGGTTTTGCATGTCCCAAAGTTAATAAGGTTCAAAGGAGATTTGATTATTGTCGGTTGTCAAGTGCTTGGATGTTCTTTTGCTGGTTCACACACATATTTGCAATTTCTCCTTTTTTCTTTTTTGATACAAAATTGTTTGTGCAGGCTTTCTGTCAGTTTAGTTTAGAGTCTTCCTGCTTTCTGTGTGAAATGCATGCCTCTGAGAAACCAGTTCAAGAAATTCTGATTTATTCCCTACATCCTCTGCAACGTTCCGAAAATATTTTCTTTGGTATTTTTCAAAATAATACTGTGTATTTTCTTCCAGAGTTTCACAGAAGAATCAAATTTGTGGATGAAAAGCCTTAAATTAAAAAAAAAAAAAAAAAAAAAAAAAAAAAAAAATAAAAAAAAAAAAAAAAAAAAAAATTGAGGTGAGCCTTTATGTTTAAGGAGCATCCCGTGTGTGTTTCCTCCATTCTAGGTTGGTTTTGTTTTTACAGAATGATTAAGCACATGCTAGATATGTTGTTAAGAGTCATTTTAGTACTAGGTAGTGTGCTGTTTAAAAATTATTAATAGTTATTTTGGGGTAGGATATTTGTGAAGTTTTTATTTTCATTCTTTTAGTGGCAAATCAGATTAGGATCTCAACTGTGATACTCGTTAGGTATCTCATAAAGGTGCTCTGAAGTTCATGAAATTCTTTGGTAACAAGGGGAATAGAAATAGAAACTTTGTACCCTTTCAGTAGCTTTACTATTTCTTTTGAAGCTATACTTGTAAACAGTTCATAATGTGTTTAAGGGAATACAGAAGCTGTGCAGAAACCAAGATACTTGGTGAAAACATGTAGGATGTATTAAAAAAGGGTCAGGCGACTTTCTAGAGATGCATAGGTGCACAGTGACAGAAAGCTTGGAAATAAAACATTTTGCAAACCACTTTTTGAAGAAAATCTATTGGATTTCTTTCTGTAGGCTGATCTGTCCGCTTTGATCTTGTTACTCTGCTGTCACCATAGAAAATCAAGACTGAACATTTGTAAATGTTGTAATAAAGTCGACTTAGAGTTTGTAATTATCCTAGCCTAATACTAATGCCAAGAATGTGGAAATTAATTACTATGATATGAAAGATTTCTGCTACTAAGAGACTGTTAAGTATAGCATTTAGTCACTGCAGTTGTCCTGCTCTTACATCTCCTGCCTACTGATGTGATTTAGAGGAGGTAATTTCAAAGCTTTACATTTGAGATACAGGTAAGTTTTCTCGTCAAGAACCATTCTGCACTTACTTTAATAGCTTTAATTTCTTTTTTCCCATATGGCCATTTAATCTAGGTAGCATGGCCTTTTTAGCTTTTGTCATGTAATGAACTTCCAGGACTGAAATAATTCTGGATTAAATTCCTGAACTCCTTGGGCAACCCTGTGAGAAGAAGTTAAAGCATTTCCCTTGAAACTCTTAAGTGGAGCTACTAAGTTCTAACTACAAAGTGGATGTGGACATGATGTTTTGAAAAGCATGCATGTTGATAGTGTTTCACTCTATAACTACTGTCTTAAATTATGATACCAGCTTACAAGAAAGTATAAGGACATCTTGTATTTTGTAAAATAAGTATTTTCTCTACTTCTTGCTTTGGAGCTATTGTTGTTTGTTACATTTATGTAGTAACTCAGTAGTTACTAAGTGGAACCTTGTTTTGATAAGTAGTGTTTGGAGATGCAGTTGATTTAAGACTGTCAGCATTCCTGAGAGTTTATTAATCTAAACTTTTCTCTCGCTTTGTCAATGCTACTAAAGGTGTTTAATGTTGTTTTAAACTTCTCTGATTTGCTGGGTTAGGTTTGCTGTCATGTTTAAAGGAAATGTGGAGGAAAACCTTCCCAGGGCAGTTAGACTGCAGTAGGTTAGAAGCCAGGCAGAAGGTGCCCATGTCTTTTAGCTTACACAGGACTTATTTGGATGCTCTGTCTTGGACTAGTTTTGTGTTTCTTACAGTTCCCTTTTTAAAACACAAGCTTGCTGTGTTAGACTCCAAGTTTAGCTAGTATGTGAAAGCATTAAATGCATGCAGTTCAAGAGAAAAAAGAAGCAGGTTATTCTGTGTTAAAACCAGTCTTACCTATTGTGATATGTAACACAGTTCCATTGCTAACTGAAGAAACACTATAAATAGTGGTTTGTTCTATAATTGTTTTGAAGAGCCTGTAGAAAACTTGTAGCTTTTAAGGAAATTCATAGAATCTTAGGATATGTGGGTTGGAAGGGACCTTAAGCATCATTTTATTTCAGCTTCCCTGCAGTGGACAGGGACACTTCCCACTTGACCCAGTTGCTCAGGGCAGCATCCAAACTGGCCTTGAATACCTCTAGGGGTGGAACATCCACAGCTTCTCTGGACAACCTGTTTCAGTGCCTCACCACCCTTAAAGCAAAGAATTTCCTTGTAATATCTAATCTAAACCTCCTGTCTTTCACTTTGAAGCCATTCCCCCTTGTCCTGTCAGTACATGCTCTTGTTAAAAATTGCACTCTTTTCTTGTAGCCTCCCTTCAGGTAATGGAAGGCTGCTATTAGGTCACCCTAAAGCTTTCTCTTTTCCAGGCTGAGCAGTCCCAATTTGCTCAGCCTTTCCTTGTAGGAGCTGCTCCATCCCTGTGATGATCCTGATAGCCTCTTCTGGACTCTCTCCAATAGATCCATCTCCTTCCTGTCCTGGGACCCTAGGGCTGGATGCAGGATTAGGGTTAGACCTGTGTGAGGTCTCACCAAAGCAGAGCAGAGGGGCAGAATTCCCTCTTTTGCCCTGCTGTCTGCCACCACCACCAGCAGTTCTTCTCCCCAGGGCTGTCGATCTGTTCATCTGTCAGCTTGATTGGCTTGCCAAGGCTTCCAGGCTTGGTCTGGATGCAGCTCTGAGCTCTTCCTCAGGAGTCCCTGAGTTTGGGAATCCCCCTGTACGATTTGGTCTGGTGATCACCCCCACACCAATCTGAGTGGCTGCTGGTGATACTTCCTCATTGTCTGACTGAGAATTAGCTTTTGTCAAGTTAATTTTACTGAATAAGTGCATCTATACTTAAATCAACAGAATATGAAATTGAAATGCTCAGTGTGGTAGGAACTAATTAGACTGAAAATCTAATGTGCTACTGAAAGTTTGAGTGAAGTTTGTAGATACCTGCAGCCAGCATTGTAGGAACAAATAAAGCAGCAGTGAGTTCTTCAATGGCGCTACTTTCTTTCCCCCCTCTGCCGTTTCTTTTTTCTCCTTAATCAGAAACCATTCTTTAGACTAGGAACTTCAAACTATATGTAAGAACTTAAGGGTCTCTTTATTCCTTTGACAAACACAACACATACTTTTCAAAAGTAGGGGGTGGTACAGATCATTAAAAGTAGGGGGAATGACAAACTCTGGTGAGCTCAAGTTACTTGTTATTTGTGCCAGAAAATGACTTTTCTCAAAGTCATGACTGCCTATTTCAAATCCCAATTATGACTTGATGGAGCCAGTGGGGGAAATTGTTGAGGGGGTGGGGGGTGAGAGCTGGAGTAAATCAAGGTACGTGTGGTAGCATTATGATAGTGCAGGGATTCTAAGGAAGAAATATGCAAAAGTGATAATCAGTCTTTTTGTAGTTTTGTTGCCAGTAGAAGAACTTACTAAAGCTAGCTCTGACACTATTTTTCATCTCTCCAAAGTGGTATGGAGAAGGCTTATTCTCCTTGCAGACATCTATTTCGATGATCTTAAGAGATAACTATTTTGTATTGTGAATTTTTAACTGACAGTAACTTAGAACTTTTCCTACATTAAAAAGGTCTGTGTTCTGGCAGCAGTGAACTGCTGGAAACTGTTGCTTTATGAGTGGCATAAGTTTGTTTTGACTTAAAGCAGAAAGTGTTCTGTGTATGTGTCAGTGAGAAAATGCTGTGCAGTACCTGTGTAATTAAAAGAGGAAAAGTTAATTTTTTAGGTTAATGGAATGAGTTATTTCCTAACTTGCAAATGGCTATTTTGTCAAGCTTTTCACTTAAGAACTTTTTTTCCCTCTACATAACCAGACAGCATACAATACCTTATCTAGTTATTATCCAGTAACATCACAAGTATTATATATAATGCAAATTTCATGTGAATTACGATGACGTTAGGCTAGTACAGGCCATCTTTGTTATTCTTTTACAATATGCATGCAAACAATATGGGTTTTGTAATCATAAATGTCATTTTTTCATGCAAATGTGTCAGTGCAGTGTTTGATGAGTTTTCAAGTAATGTGTTGTGTTCTACATTTTTTTCTAGTTTGTCAACTGAAAGAACAAGTTGAAAGATACAGTACAGCTAGCTAAATAATAAATTCTTTATTTATGAATAATTGTATGGGACACTTGTTGTTGTATTTGAGCTATTAGGCATAATAAAAGCCATGGGTCAGTTGATGGCATAGTTAAGGACATTGCCAAATTCATTTTAACTGACTAGACAAAATGTTTTTATGATAAAAATTTATTTGTTTTACTAAGCAGTGGCAATCAGTAGAACAGATTTGATAAACAGGATTTTTTGGGATGGCTGTATTTTTTTCAACATTGTGCCATCCTTCGTTCCTTCAGAGTGACTTTTCCCAAAAATTATTCGAAAATGGAGACGTTTAGAAGCTTAAGCTTCGCCTTGGCATTATCATCAAGATGGTCTAGGATCTTAACTCCTGCATTTCCAGATGATTGTATTTCATACTTTTTTGTTGTGATAATAACTGGATTTTCTTTCACTTACCTTTTTTTCTCCTAATATATAAATTATGTTGTAGACACAAGGACTCAGATACTGATTTCAGGATTCAAAATAGGAAGAGGTAAGGGGATTTTTTAATGTGCTATGTAAGTACCTAATATAAGTACCTAATCATGCACGCTGCTGAAAGTATATATGCCTCTGTTCCTACATCCAACTGTTTACATTTTGGAGCATAAATTCTATTAAATCTATATCAGTTGAAGATACTTCTAACAGTATTTCATCACTTTAAGGCAGTGCTAACACACTATATTCAGACCAGTTTTCTTAATCTTGCAATGGTTTTCTTTCCATCTTTGAGTTACTCCTTTCCTCTGAGGTCTGGACCCCACACCAGTGTACAGTGTTTTCCTGATTGCTTCTGTCTGTGCTTAGGAAAGCCCCCCCAGCTGTAGTGCCATAGCAAGGGTTTGTTCTTTCTTGCTTTAGCATTGTGCTAGTTGGTTGTTTACTGTCTGTTTTTTAAGCTTTACTGAAGCCTTTTTAGAAAAAAGCAAGTATAACTTGTTAAGTGCTTACTTAAAGTTTCTTATCTGCATGTGCAAGTTATTCTTGTCATGTGCAAAAGAATACACTTGTGGAAAGGTTCTTTGGTATGGAAAGTGTAGTAAAAAGTTACACTCAAGTGAAATCCATGGTCTTAAGACACGTTAACATTTTTTAGTAACATTTGCATGGACTTACTTAATTTGTTGAATGAAATAAGTAATTAAACTATCTTTTCCTGTAGCAGTGCTTGAAGATCATGCTTTTTTATTGGGTTGCCATAAGATTATGATTACTTCAGAGATATTTAGTTTAAAAGTTCTCTGGTTTATGCTTATACTGTTCTCAGACAAATTGCAGATTCCCAATGTTTTTCTATTTTTTCTTGAAAAATCCACATGTGCCTTTTCTGTGATTGAAATAATGTGGTAATAACATATTTTACTAGAAGTTTCAATGTAACTGTTACTGAGTAGGAGGAGTTTAACTGTTATGTATAATTGTTAATAGTAATGTTAGACTTGGTAGCACCAGAGTAAGTAATTTATTTGCATGCCAATTTATTAATTTTGTGTTTCTAGTCTTGTACTTCTCATTCTTGATTGTCTAGGATGAGGTAGGAATCCCTCCCAAGGTCAGTTAATTCTGCAACAATTTCAGAAGATTTGTGTTTGTGTTAGTAAAATACTTCATTTGACCATTGGCCACAGGAAAAATAGCCTTGGCTTGTATCAGATGTATTGTAAATGGCACCACATCAGGTAAAAAGGACTCTGGGTGGAGCAGTATTCTTCACCTTTTGCTTGTGGGATTCTTTCAAGTTTTGATAAAAGTCACCAGAGGCAATCTGCACACTGATCTGTGTGGAATTAAGTGAATCTTGGCACTTTTTTACTGTCTTGGAAATACATAGGTGTAAAAAGTACTGTATTAGTTGCAGTCATTTTTAATGTAACGTTTTAGGTATAAACTTAGATACTGCCAGTGGAAATTATTTATCTAAATTTGTTTGCTCAATCTCTAGCAGTTAGTCAAATTATGTAAAGTTATTTTGTCCAGACAATAATACCTCTTGGGTTGTGTGGTTATGATTTTATGGCTAAAACTGGCTTGAATTTGGACAAAGTTTTGCAGATGGAGGGTGGATAATATTTTGTTTGTTGTTGGTTTTGGTAGTTTTGGTTTTTCCTTTTTTTTTTGGACAAAGATGTGTTTTACCCTGGCCTTTTTTCTAACTTACTGAATTTATCAATGCTATGGGTTGAAAATAATTGTAGGACTAAATCTTTATATAAGCTGTTCTGTGATCAAATATGTAAATTGATGATGGTCTTCAAATTAAATATTTTTGCTGCTTCCCTTAGGGAAGAGAAAGTACATCCCCATTCTTCAGGTCCTCTCTCATCACTCCACCAAATGGGTCAAATTACTTTCATAGTGGAACTTGATGTACACTTCCAGAAGCCAGTGCTCTGTCAAAGCATTTTTTCTCCAGTCACAAGCATTTGTTGCCAATGTATTTATTTTCTGGAGGTGTATTGATTTTCTGGAGGTGTTTGGGAAGTGTCATAGTTGTTTGTTTTTGGGTTTTTTTTTAATCTTTAGAATGGGATATCTAGAGTATAAGTACATTGGAAAAGTTTCTGGAGTCCTCTTCTGTAACTTCCATTATTATGCCTGATCTTACCATAAAATATATTCACAGTAAGAGTGAAGATAAGGGAAAAATGCTTTTGCTTCTCCCCCAGATTCCTTAGCCATTTATGGCTTCCCATAAGTAACCTTTTTTTCGACTTACTCATCTATTATCGCCATCTGCAGAGTTTGACAATTTTAGCATTCAAATGGAAAAAAACCCCTAAATTCAGCTCTCTTCTCCCAACTTTAATCCAAAACCAAAGGAATGATTTTTTTATTTTTCTTCTGAATTTACTTCTTTCTAGTATGAAGAGATCTATACATGGTAAATCCTGAGAACAGTAAGTCTTTCAGATGTCCAGGATTTGCTTTGTGGAGATCACTGAGAGACACGGTCCTTTCTGGCCTTGTCAGCCAAATTTTTACTGGTGCGTCTTTGTTGTGATGAATGTTGTGTTCTGAAGGATGGAGGGATGTCAGTGTGGGTGTAATTTTTAATAAAGTTGGTAGTTTAAATTATTTTGATTGTCTCTTACAGCATCATTCAGTCACTAAAAGCAGGTCTTCATGAATTGAAGGACAAAATTCAAGCCTACAGATACTACTAGCAGGCTGCAGTAGTTAAAAACTAGCAGTGAAAGATTTTCTTCTCTTTTTACTGCATGTCATACATCCATCTAGCATTTGAAATTTGTTGTAGGAAGCAATAGGGGTCAATGAAAGTGATTTGGCTTAGAGAAATTCCTGAGAGTAGTTTAAAAGTATGTCTGGAACACAGTTATTAAGATAAGTAGCAAAGATAGTGTTTATTTATTTACTTATTCCTTGCATGGACTGTCAGACTGTCTTTTCAGAGAATAGTTTATTTCTATGGTTTTTGGACAGTTTGTGTCAATGGCAGGTGAGCAGTTTTGGGTGGTAATGGTGATCTCATTGAATGTTAATTATCAGTTCTGTAAATTCAGTGATGTTTCTAATGATGGATACCTTTTTATACAGACTGAGTAAAAGACCATTGTAAAACCTGTAGTTCATCAATGACTTGCCACTGCTTTCTTTGTAATTTGCTAATTTCTGATCTTAAACTGTGGATTAAAAAAAAATATTACTATATCATAAAATCATTATGTCTATGTGAAATGCTGACTCCTCACAGCATAAAAGCCATTTTAGTCATTATTTTTGTCATTATTTGTCTGCTTTCTAACTAGCAGACACTAGTTTTTCTTGTTAGTTTTCCACATAGGTGTTATTACTTTTTTTCACTTGTCTGTTAGTTGTCTTTTTTACTTGAATTTGGCAAGAGCTAGGTGGTTATTCGGTTTCTGTTCCAACTTCTTTATTTTCACTAACAATTTCGTGTTACCTAGAAAAGTTGACATCAATGTCTTGTTTTAAGGGATTCTGAGGAGTTTTGTGCAAAGGAGTTTGTGCTGAACATGTCTTCAATTTTTTTTTTGACTAAAACTAGACTCTTCCAGAGATTAGAGTAGTATTACCAGAACTGGATAGGGAAAAGAAATTTCACTTTTGCACTGCTCAGATATGTGTTTTCTATATTTCTGACTCCAGAGAGACAAGCTTCAGTTTGGCAAAATGGCTGTAGGCAAGGCTGGAAAGGGAAACTTGGACTAGCTGGATTACGTGAATGTTTTGTTAGTACTGCAGCAAGTGTTGTAAGAGAAACTGGTAACGGCTTACTTTCTCTGAGATTCAGTTAAGCAGCTGGTATTTGGCAATTTAGCTAGTGTTTCCTTGGCTATTCCTTCCTGATAAAACTATAGCTCTTAATGAATCTAAGGAAGGAAATGCAGGCTATCATTTTGACAGATCTTAATGAGTGTTGTTTAAACAGCATTTGAGAATTCTGTCAGGCAGGTTGGTGGATCTAGCTCTTCTTACTCCCGCCTTTCTTCCTGAAGTTTCTCGTGCTTCTGCTATATGAAGCCTGTACTGCCTTAAAGCCACCTTCATCATTAATTTGTGGTAGTATCATTAAAATAAGCACGTGATGTGTAAGAAGGTTTTGCTTCTAGGTGGCCATCCCCAGCAAGGGGGGTGGATAATTCCAGTCAGTAGTTTCTAAAACTGCAGAAGGGAGTTTGTCTAGACTCTTGCACAGGTGTAACTAGCCTCCTGGTGAGATTTTGTTGCCTTAGTAATTTAGACTTTTCAGCTCCTGCATACTGCCAAGCAAATTTTATCCATTTTAAATAAACCAGCAAATGTCAAATCACGGCAGTGATTAGGTCACAGCAGATGTAAGTGCTGAAGCCTCTCATGCTGTTGTTGTCTACTGTGGGCAGTGTTCCTCGCTGACAGACAAGATAATGATGGTGTAATGGTGTCACTTTTTGGTCAGAGTTTGAGGAACTTTCTGTTAATAATGACTTTGATTCAATGTTTGGAATTACTGATATTCTGTATTTACTATCAGGTTTTCTTGAACTGTGACACATTATTAGATTATGCAATAAAAGGAAAATCTTAACAGTTAAACTTCGGAAATATTTTCTTTCTGCAACAGTGAACAGTGAAATACAAAAACAAACCCTCAAACCAACCAACAATCTGAAACAAAACAAGCAAAAAACCTCAAACCAAAACCCAGTGAAACAGAAGTTTTGATAACTGCAGGTATTCTTTTCTGTGAAATGTCATTTCATTGAGGAAGATCATGCATGTTTTTGTATTGCTAGATGTTTAACTTCTTCCTTTCATTCCTACATGCATGCAAAACACCATATCTAATCATGACAAAGAAATGAAAATAAATAGAATGTGAGTGCTTTAAAGGTATCATTGTTTCTACAAGTGTAAGTTTTCAGACACTGTTATTCTGCTGAAAATATTTTGAACTAGAAAGTGGACTAATCCTCATTGCTGAAGTCATTCATATTTGGAAGTACAGTAGTTGTTTTACATGAGCACACATAGTAACATAAAGGAATTTCAGAGATGCCAGGCTCTTGTCTCTGTAATTATTTCATTAAGCCTACCACAAGCATGAGTAGAGTCTTTCCTTCACATAATGGGACCAATCCTAAGTACAAACATAGTAAGACAAATTCAGAACATACGAAATGTCAGAAACTTGGTCAATGAAATCTAGTTATGAATGTCTTCTGTGTTTTGGTAGAAGATACTTGGAGATCTCTGTGCTGTCTGCTGGTTCTGATGGATACAACACCTAATTGCTGAAGAGTTGCAAATATTTTTAAAAATGGATGGGTTAGTAGTTTAGGGCTGCTCTTTATGTTCCTATTTTGATTTGATATGGTAAAAGTGGTATGTTCATCGTGTCAAAATAAGCGCAGATCTTCAAAGCAAGAGTTTTACTGTATTGGAAGGATGTGGATTTGCGTTTATTGGATGAGTATAGGGGTTTCTTGTCCTTAATCCTCCTTTGTTCAAACTGCTATTTTTCACCTTCCTTTTTATTACGTGTTAATGTGTCCATTTCTTTCCTAATTCCTCTCAGCTATTCCTTCTACTACAAGACTAAATTTTTTTTCACTTTAATGGCAGCCTTCCTTTTAGGCTGCTTATATTGAAGGCTGTTATTTGAGTTCAGTTTGCATTGGTTCAAAGGGAGAAAAGGAGAGTTCTACTGGGTTTGATTTGTCCAGGTTGCTGTTTTTTCCCTGTCTTTGTAGGGTTGACAAATTCTTACTCATGTTTCTGCAGAGGACAGATGGGCCTAAGGGGTTTTTGTACAGCTGAGGAATAGTGTCTCACATTTTTCGGACAGTTCTGCTGCTTAGTTGTGGGCTGATGGAAATGGCTTTTGGACCTTCACTGCTGGCTGTCCGCTGCTGCATGACATGTGATGTCCAAGGAAAGGTCATCACATGTCATGAGTGGTACCTGAATGAAAAAACCTAACCATGAGAAACATATGTGCAGTACAAGCCTGTGGGGTTGACACTGAAGAAGGATCTGCTATAATAGGAGCGGATGCTGCTTCATGACAAGAGCATTCTCATTAATAAGTGATGATTTTTTCCTGGTATGTTATTTTGCTTGCAGTGACTGACAAGTGTGGCTTTATCCCAACTGTTAATGGATTAATGTATCATTGAAATTATTTGTAGGTCTCCTTGTCAAACAAGGGAAGCTTTTAATAATGTATTCTATCGTATATTTAATAAGGAGAAATCTTCAGTCTTTGTAAATAACACATAAGAGCCTCTTGTGGTTTAACTCCAGCCAGCAGCCAAGTAGATCCCTATAACATGAACACTGTTCAGCACACATCCAAAACACAGCCCCATACTAGCCCCTGCAAAGAGAATTAGCTCTACTCTATTCAAAACCAGCAGATTCCACCCCTTATTCCATACCATTTACATCATGCTCAGGTCCCACACTATTCAGTACAACCTCATTAACCACCATTCCTCTCCCACTCTTTGATAAAATATCCAGATGTCATTCCCGTAGTCTGTGGACCACCCCTGCAAAATCCATAATACATCTGTTGAGTTTGTTTTGGCCATAACTTTGGGCTCTATCTGTTACGGTAGTCCCTCAGGACAGGAGAGGAGGTGTGTTGCATGCAATAATTACTGGGTACCAAAGCCAGCTCAGATTGTGTCACTACTGTGCTTGAACTTTTTGGAAGCTTTATCTTCTGTTGGTTTGAGTAGTTCCTGTTATATTTATTCCTGTAACTTACAACTCAGATAATTGATTATAACAATTCAATGATATATCCATTGTAACCTCCACACCTGATCCTTTTGGTTTTATAGGCTGTGATATTCCAGTGAACTCCTCTTCTTGTCCCCAGCCTGGCATCAGCAAGGGCTTTGTGTTAAGAGTCCACCATTAGTGGAGCCCACATCACAGTCCTCCTGGGGCTGCAGGGTCACAGCCTGCTTCACCATGGTCTTCACCACAGGCTGCAAGGTTCTCTCTGCTTCCCCTACTTCAGTGTGGGGCCCCACTAAAGGGAAACAGTTGAACTTGAACTTGTCTGTGTGGGTCCTTGCTATGGACTGCAATTGTTCATAAACTGATCCCAGGAGGGTCCCCTGTGGAGTCACAGGTCTTGCCAGGAAACCTGCTCCAGCCTGAGCTTCTCACAAGGTCACAGCTTCCTTCAGGCATCTACCTGCTCTAGCAAGGGATTCTAAAAGGGGTGCTGGTGAATCAGTCCTCCACCGTGGAAGCATGCATATGTCACAATCTCTTCACCTCAACTTCAGACCGAAGTTCAGCCTGTCAGCACAGCGGCACCGTGATGGCCATCTGCCAGCCCAGGCACACTGATGGGGTGTTACCAAAGTGTTCCCTGGCTCAATTCAGTAAGGTGAGAAGCAGTGCTACAGTACAGAAAGAAGTGAAAGCAAAAAGCAAGCACTAGCAAGCACTAGGCACTTAATACACATCAGGAAAGCAAGCGCAGGAAGCTTCTGTTTACCAGCTGAACAGTACTAACAGTTATATATTCAGTCTAATATGTCGCAGTGGAATCTGTCATTATCTTGAATTCTTTGTGCCTCATTCTGGTGCAAGAAATACATCATGTCATGGTTTAACCAAGCCCCATGCAGCCCCTCACCACTCCCTGGAGCAGGAGGGAGGAGAGAATCAGAAGGCATACTCTAAAAAACCTCACAGTTTTAGATAATGGCAGTTCAACAGGGAAAGCAAAAGCTGTGTGCAGAAGCAGGGAATACAAACAAATTCACTGCTACCCATGGGCAGTTCAGCCATCTTCAGGAACAGGGCCCCATCACTTTTTTACTATCACTTGGGAAGACAAATGCAATAATGCCAAATGTTTCCCTTCTTTCTCTTTTTTTCTTCCCCACTTAATATACTGAGCATGATGTCTCTAACAGTTACCTTTGTTTTGAGAGAGGAAAAAAGACGGAAAATGTTTTCAAAACCAAAGTTTCAAGACTTCAAGTTAAGATTTGAGAGAATTAAATGATGAAAGAAATGGAGGGCTGAACAGCTGTAGGTAGAAAGAAAAATAGCTTTTGTGCTCTCTTGGTTAAAATCCTTTTATAGTATTTAATATGAAATAAATAATGCAAATGATCACGTTTGTTTTCACATTCCAGACCTGAGAATTGTGTTTGGGGTAAGAAAGCTGGAGCAGCAAGAGTTCCAAGGAGACTAAATGTGTTGTATCATTGCTGCAATTTATATCTGAAAGAGCTGAATGTCAGAATAATGGGAGAAGTGTATGAACAGAGTGCATCTTAGAGTCCTCCCAGGCTTTCAGGAACAAAAGAACAATTTTGCAAGGCTCCTTTATAATTTGAATTATATGATACATGGATAGCCAGTTTTATGTAATTTACTGTTTGAACATTTGAATATAGAAAGACTCCAGAATACATGCTAACCACTTGCAGGTTATGGCACAATTTTAGCTCCCATTTTTTTTTTTGTCACGTGTTGTAGCAACACAGAGGCAATTATTGGAAAGATTGGTAAAGTTGAAAGCTTTAGTCACTTAATTTTTTTAACCAAAGGCTGTGTAATTTCTCAGGCCCTTTAAAATCTTTGTTTGATTTAATTAACCATCAGGTGCTGCTACCTGAGCTTAATCTACACGGGAATGTGAAAAAATTATTGTTGGTGAAATGTGCCTTGAGCTGAATTGTAGTGCCTTCCTACTTCTTGCCAGCTGGTAGCTTCTGGCCTCTCACTACAAATTTCCATTTTTAACAGCTGCTCTTTTACTGGTCTGCCAGTGTACCTGGACCAGTAAGTGGAGTCAGGTTACTGAAAACCTGAATTTTTAAGGGCCTTTTAATAGATACCAGGAGGAATTGTCTTAGGACAGTTATATGAAGATTATTCCTCTCTTTTTCAGAAACAATTCATAGAGAAAATTGTTGTTTCTGATAGAGATCTGTGATGAAAGATATAAAAGTCCTAGTACTCAGGTTATCATACAGTTACTTACTAGGAGTACACATTTTTCTTGTCTTTGTTAGTAAGTGGTTGATTTCTGGGGTTATAGATTTGTATTTAATTTTTTATGTAATTAGTTGTTTTTATTGTATGATTATGATTTTTTAACAATGAAAGTTAAAACACACATGTGTAAGTGGAATGAGGAAGGCAAAGATCATCAAAGCTTAAAGATTTTAAGGAGGTGATGGCACAGATCCATGAGGCTTCTTGCTTCTTCTTGCTTCTTTCAAACCCTGGTTTTCTTGTCTGCATGGAGTCAGAGCAATCAGTTCAAATGTACACTGTCAGATTAAAATGACAACAGAAAGTCATTTGTTATTTTGAGTTGTCCATCTGTTCTGCAGAGGTCTTCATAATGAACATTACAGTCTGTTTCAGCTGTGGTTAGGACCTTAAATTGCTTCTCTGAAGTGCATGGATATTAAACATTCAAAATGTGAAATCAGGTATAAAATCTCACTGAAGATTTTTTTTTCATGAGAGTCAGGGCTGGTATTGATCTCAGTTTTAATTCAAGAAGTCAGGGAAGTTAAGGATCTCTTGGTCTCCTGATCTGTTTGAAACAAAGTGCTTTTTAATGACTTGCAGTTTGCATCTCTAAATTCTCAATGAGTAGGATGTTGGAATATATTCTTCCAGTGTATGACAGTTCTGTCAAGACGTGATCTGGGATACCACTCAAGAGCAGTCCTTTCTTAAAAAGCCTCCTGCCTTTAGCAGTGATTTTGATTTCTGATAATGACCCAGATTTTATTTAGAGGTCGTAGTGGTGTTAATTACAGCAAATAAGTTCACTTCTGCGATAATGCTTTGCTTTTATAATACTTTGAGACTTTAGGAACTTTGACACTCTAAGACTGCTTCCCAGTTTTATCCATGCTTGTAAATGCATGTTGATTGGAAGTGACCTCAACACTAAAAAAGGAAATAGCAAAATGTAAAGAGTAATTTGAATGTAATTAAATCAGTGTTTCTTTGTCAGAAGTTGGAATATGTTTAGTAGGATAAAATCTTGCCAGACAGATGTTTTTATTCAAGCTATCTTGCAGAGAATTTTATCCGTTGTTGCACAAATATTTTTCTATGTCCTTGTACTTGTTACTTTGTTCTGAGGATTGTGTCAAGACCTTGTCATGAGCATCTCATGAACAACTAAGCATGTTTTAATTGGAAGAAGGGTCTGGAAAGCACCTAAATTTAGAGTTTTGAAGGAAGTGGTTTCACAGACTGTGGAGCCAAGCTAGCGGTGTTCCGCTGCCAAACAAATTTCAGTTTTTGCAGTGCAGTGCATCCTCTATGCATGAGCATTCTCAAGTTCTCAGTTAACCTTCCTGTGAATAAGTGAATTTAGCAGTGTCTTGGTTTAGGGTAAATTTGGGAGGAAACCTCTGAAGGGGGTTCCGCTGGGAGGCAAACCCAAACAGCCCCTCCCCCCAGCCAGTCCAGGAAAAATTTCTTCAGAGAAAAAGTGGAAAAAAACTATTAAACTATTTATTTAACAAACAGAATATCTACACTACGAATGGATACTATG